>JAQMYM010000019.1:6968187-6985105 GCA_030014255.1 Parauchenoglanis ngamensis | reverse complement strand
AAAACAGTTGACAGTCAGAGGACGTTTCTTTTTTTGCTGAGTATATATATATATATATATATATATATATATGACAGACAGTATATATACATGTATATATACATATATATATATATATATATGACAGACAGACAGACAGACAGATACATAGATAGATAGATAAATATATAGATTTATAAGTGTATATTTAGAATTTAAATACTTCTGTGAAGCTGCTTTGTGACAATGTCTGTTGTTAAAATTGCTATAGAAATAAAACTGAATTGAATTGAATTGAATTAATGCTGCATTACAGGACAGTGTAACACACTCAGAGCAAAGCACTTTCTGCCGCACACACGAGCTCACATGAGACCCCCACAACTGGCTTGTGTCACTGACTGACGGGGAACAGAGTGCATGCTGCTCAGCCAGTTATGCTCATTCGTATTTCTGGCCACAGATGGGTTTTGTGTAGAGCCACTCATTAGCCCTATATAGCACTTTTAACAATACACAATGTCACAAAGCAGCTTGACAGAAATCTAGATTTAAATTTCTAAAGAGCAAGTCGGGGTGAGAGTGGTGAGGAAAAACTGCCTGAAACTGACAAACCTGAAACTCTCCACTTTATTGCTTGTTTTTACGGTTTTAAATGGGCTTGTACCACTTTATCTAGCTGAACTCCTGCATCTTCATAGTCCCTGTTAGAGCACTGAGGTCAATCAAACAGATGCTTTTGTATTTTCCAAGAACCAGACCCAAAAACAGATGTGATGTAGCCTTCATTTTGGTTGCCCCTAATCTCTTAAACAGCTCAGACTTTAGGATTTAAGTCGCTGTTGAACTTCCCCCTCTTCTCATAGTGGCTGTACAGTACTTTGATCAACTCTTGTTGTTTTTAAAGGTCCACTATTTAGGATTTTGAGGGTATCTAGAAGCATAAATGTAGTATATACTCCATAATATACTTATGCAATTCGTAAGTACGTTCTCATCAGTGTATAATGACCTGTAAATATGAATTGCTGTGTTTTCATAAGCTTAGAATGAGCCCTTTATATCTACATAGGGAGCGGGTCCACCTCTATAGAGCCACCATCTTGCACCACTACAGTAGCCCAGAACTGTTACACCTCTAAAGAACGCCTTCTACATTTCACATTTTTGCAAGTGGCAGCATGAAAATGTAAGGAAGCACCGCAAAGAAAAGAAATCACGGAAGAAGAGAGAAAAGGACTCAGTGTTTGCTGGTGCTGGATAACAAGTATGAGAACCCAAATTTAAAAAAGGAGGATCATACTTATTATTTAGTACAGAAAAAGCAAAGAAATGTGAATGGAAGTACTTGGAAGTACGCTACTGGCACCTGCCAGCCACCATACGCTCTAATACACGCTTGGAAAGGGAGGGGTAAGAGAGGGGAATTCAGCTGAAATGAAAGAAAGTTCTGAAAAGAAAGTTTATAGAGTCCAAGCCAAAAGACTGGTGTGTTTATCCAGCAGCAAATGAGCTACACACAGAAAGCTACTATGTGTGTGTGTGTGTGTGTGTGTGTGTGTGTGTGATACAGAGCAGCTGCAGGTAGGGCAGTGGATCAACACACACCACTGGATGATCTCGGTGATCTGAGCCTCCCAGTGTGCGACGCTCTCCTTCTTCTCAGCCAGCTCTCTCATCTCCTCCTCCACCTGCTTGTGGCTGCTGCTCAGTGCCTCATATGTGGACTTCAGCTGAAAGAAGAGAGGAAGAGTTGGTAAGAAGAGAATTATTTGGGATTAGGAAAGAAAAAAACATTATAGAAGAACATCAGATTGATGGACAGAGACAGGGGGTGGATGGGGTGGGGGTGGGGGTGAAAAGGAGAACTGGGGTGAAAATATGAACAGAACAGAACAGAAAGAACGTAGAGAGCAAAAAATGATGGAGACGTTAGGAGTGAGGGAATAAGCAAAAAGAGACAAATGAAAGATAACAATGTTAAAGAAACAAATCTTACTCCAGATCAATTCAAAATAATTCTTCTTGCGATATGGTTATGCGTGGATGATTTCCTGTCTTTCAACAGACACCAACATTATAATCTAAAACGGTAAAATGTGGTCAAATTGTAGCGCACATAAATGTAATCAAGTGTAATCACACATACGATCAATTCTTTCCAAATGTCATCAGTGTTTTCCTTAACCACTCAATATGGCAGCACAATCTACATCTGTGTTACAGGTTTCCAGATATTTCTATGAAATAAATTATGTTTGCTATGTGCTATGCTGTGCAAAAATGAAAACAGATGCTTATATCTGACATGTACAAACCTCCAGCAGTTATTTTACTTGGGAGCTACTGCCTCACTGTGATATGTTTCCTCCATCCAAGACAAACAGTCCGAAATCCAGAATACAATTTCATTTGCATAAGCACTTGGGGTTATAAAAGCTCAGAAAGAATGTGCAATAACATGAGACAGGCTTGTAGAAAAAAATACCAGAGAAGAGAAAGGACAATGAGGAGCCATTGCACAGCATGGATTAGATATCAATCTGAAGGTTTCTCTATCTTTATCATTATACAAATGCGTCAACACAGTCAGAGTGATCTGATCAATGAGCTTTATTGGCTTTATATTTAATATTTAATATTTATTTATAAGAACACTATGGCCCCTATGCCTTGTTTGCACTGAACGTTTTGAACTTTTTCACAAAATCTTTCAGAAGATAACTTGTTCTGGCCAATGTTGTCCTTAAAGGGGAAAAAAACTCATTTCTTATATAAGGCCACAGATTTGAAAACAAAAAAAGTTAAGAAAATAGGAAAAAAATTAACTCCTGGATTAGACACTTTTCAGTCATCCTGAGGTGGCTGGGCATATTTTTCTGAGGACTGGATCTTTACTAATAGCTGGGGATTGCTCATAACATAAGTATGAAAGTCCTTGCATGTCATATGCTTTAAGTTGTATTGGATGCACAGGATCCCCTTCAGTGAGTCAACACTCAAGTGATTGCTTTCCTTGGTCCATTGGTGTCAGGGAAAAAACTCGCTCCGTATTAGCGTTGTGAGCAGGTATGGCAAAAAAAAAAAAACTGGGCCATCTTCAGCAGCTCTGAGTGAAAATCAATGCTCTTTGACCTCTCAAAATATTTGGTCCACTTCTGGTGAGCCTTAAGACCAGTGAAATCTCCATCAGTCGGTCGGTGGCACCTTTATTAGCCACTGACACGCACGTGCCTGCTTTGCATGTCATGCACTCAGCCTCCCATGCACCGCGACCAAGTCGAAAGCACGGGGATTTTTTTTGTAAATCGTCAGTGAATTTACAACGGCATTTCGGCATTTTGCACTGCGGATATCAAGCGCCATGTGCTTGTTGTAACCAAGGAAACCGGTGCTGATGGCAGTGATTGGTGCTACCTGCAGTGCTGACCAATTAATTTCTTTTAAGGTTAAGATGAACAATCAACGAGGGTAGGCTGAGAACATGCAGGGAGTTATCAGGGAGATATTCGAAACCCAAAACTGCTACCTCGCTCAAGCCCCCCCCCAGCTCACTTATCTCTTGGCTCCACTAGCGCGACTGGAAGTGAATAGGCGTGTAGGATAGTAGCTAGTTATTGAGAGATGCCCATGACGTGACGAATGTTTAGGCAGCTCAAAATCCCGGACAATTCTAAAATCCCAGCCGGACGCATTTTCCAGGTCTCAAAAAGAAGACATGTCCGGGGGAAAGAGGACGTCTGGTCACCCTATATTATTGCCCTCTCCGACAAGCGGATGCAATGAGACCTGTTTTCTGGTTTGGTCAAGTGACCTTCAATTTAAAGCTTATTAAAACATATAGTGGCCATCAGGTGCCACATAGTTACATTAACACTCCCTTGCTTTTCCACATTCCTCAAAATTTCCAAATTCCTAAAACTTTTGACCAGCAAACACAGATTCCTCTTATTTCTTCTTCCTTGTCATTACTTTTAGGTAGATATATAGGGCTCATTGTAAGCTTACAAAGGCACAACAGTTTGTATTTACAGGTAATTATACAGTAATAAAAATATATTAATTAATACCATATTCTATTTCTACTGACAGATCCCCCAAATCCTGCATAGTGGACCTTTAATGAATGAATGAAAGAAAACAGATATTGTACAGGCAGACCCAGAAAGACCACCAGTAGACCGGGCAGGACAATTGTGAGTAATCAAGTGAGAAACAGAAGCAAAGATTGCTTCAGACATTAGTGACAATTACCAGTTACAGCTTCAGCACAAACTATTTGAAACAGCATCAATGAGCATGAGTACAAAGGGAAAGACAAAGACAGCATTTTCTCAGCCAAAAGGCAGAACTTGCACCGTACTGTGATGATGTTCCCCTTTTCTGATCTAAAGGCAACTAATGGAAATATTTTTTCACTAGAGGCCATGATAATGAATTGGTGACTGTAAGATTTGCTTTGATTTCACTCAAGACCAGAGTGAGACTCATGAAGTGTTGTGTGCACATGTATGTGGTTGTATATTATTCTTTATTTAGGGCTGCAACTACCGATTATTTAGATTATTTTTGCTTATTTTTTCATTTGATTATTTTTTGTGTGTTCATTTTAGGGTGCTAATTGAATAATATATCCCTGGTTATTCAATTAGTTTTATTTTTTTTTAAATATATAAAAAATAACTTTATCTAAAATATTAATTTGCAGCATTTTAATCAGCACTACTACAGAATTTTTAACTCTCTTAACTAGGCTTAATTAAATAGAAGCTCACTAATTACTACATTAGTGTTATTTATCAGATAATCTGTCATAGCATAAGAATATTATCAAGTGCTCATCTCGACCAAATGAATGAAATTCATGCAGAATAACCAGTGAAAATGAATGCCAATGAATAAACACTCAGACTAACTCAAAGTATGTAGCCTACAACATTTACTAATTGCTATCACTTGCCACACTTTTTGCAGCTGTGTCTGTATTTCAAGCCATAATTTGTTCTAATTTTGAACAGACAAATTCAAAATAAAGATGAAAAAATTATCAGCTGCCTGTTTTGCTCACTGAAATTCTCCAAATCTAAATTAATTTTGCTTGCTGTGTGCATGCACAAGGCAAATCATTTTCAATGTACAGAATCGACATAGCATGTGTGCCGTGTGTTTCAATGCAGTTCAACTAATAATGAAATTATTGGCAATTATTTTTATTATCAATTTTTTATTCAGCTTTTGTTTCTGTAACTATAATGGAATACTGTTACCTTTTTATCCTAACTATGTAACACCATTCCACATATTTCGTTACTCCCCAAGCTTGTTCATTGATGAGAAGTGGAGGTTTCAATATTATAATGATTCAAAGTGAAATAATGACATCAAAGTACCAGCTGACTGTTGAAAGAATACTCCCCAGAGTCCTAAGCCCTATAGCATGAGATGGGACCTATAGAAATCTTTATAACATCTATGGAATGTGATAGATAAAGAAATTGTTAATGCAACTGGGACAAGTTATTTGTTGTGTGACATCTCAGCTTGAAAAAAAATGTTAAAAACAGTTTGGGAAACAAACATGATGGTTTGTACTTTTTTCAGAAATAATATATTTGCTATATATTAATTTTCATTAGATTTAAATGTTAACATTTGCATGACTCTGAGAAGTCCGTCACTTGTGCAGCTTACAGCATGTGAATACGTTTACTAAACAAAAATAACATTCTACAAATAAAAAGTCACAGGCGATTATTAACTTATATCTTTCATGCAAAATTGGCAACTGTAGCTGCACTATTCGTCTATTGCTCTATGCATACTATACTACACTTTTATGCATATACACTTTGTGACACACACTCAGACTACTTGATGTTCAATTAAACATTTTGTCAAAAGTGTGTGATGTGTACCACCAGTGCAAATATCTCCTATAATCTGCACTTGTGATGTTGATGCTAAATCAATATTTTAACAGCTCCAATAATCAGAGACCATACCTCATCAAAAAACTGCTGGGTACGTCTTAGGATGTGCTTTAACTCAGTCAGCTCCAGGAAATTCTTCTTCAGGGCCTCCTGGTTGGTGTTGATTTCCTTCAATTCATTTTCCAGCTTCTCAAAAGTTGCCTTAAATCCAAAATGAAAATGGAAAATTTTGAAAACTGATGGGTATACACCCAAATACCACTGTCATTGCAGATTTTAATTATAAAACTTCATAGTATGGTCAAATATTTATTACCACAGTACATAATAGTACAGCAGAAAATTGAAATAAGCAATGACCTCAAGATCAATCATGTCTCTTGGAAATGGTACTTCTGGATTTTCACCAGTGTCTACAGTGGGGATATTGGCTTTCTTAATCTCCTTTTCCACAAACCCTGTGGAAAATAGCATCAACATTTTCTGTAATTCATAAAGACAGGCTCACCAATTTTTCAACATTTCATAAAATATCTTCATCCCCAAAGACAAGGTAAAATGAGTACCAAGTTTATTTCTGGGCTTTTTCTCTACTAATTTCACAAGAATATTTAACTGTCTTAAAACAGACTTCTATTGTCCATCTAAGTATGAATATCTATACTTTTGACTATTCAGAATGAATGACAAACATTCCTTTTGAAGGGCACCAATTTTCACTTTTATAAAACTTCCTTTAGACGGTCATTAAAGTTGTGTGTGACTCACGAAGTTTTCTATCCATCTCCTCACAGCGCCTCACTTCATTCACAAACTTCCTCTGGAACACATTCACATCAGGGTTGAGCTACAAAAGGAGTTGATGACAAGATTAGTTACTGTGATTTCAAGGCTGGCAGAGAATTGAAGAGACTTATACTTGTAAGGTGAGCATTGTATTGAAATATTTTTAAGACAATTAATCTTATACTGTGCTTGCAAGTAAAGAACATTATTCATGATCATATTCACAGTATTAAAAGTTTTTTTAATAGTATTAGAAGTAGTACTAGGGGGTTAAGTACAGAAGGTGTAGGCACACGTTAGTGAATGTATGATTTTTTTTTAATATTATTATTATTCTTCCTAGACTAGTCTACAGAAGCCCATAAAATGCTTTGATGGTCTCAATTACCTTCACAGCAATTTTGGTATACATCACTCAAGCCCTCTAGTGCCACCTATAGGGCAAATTTAGACATATGTTTATAATAACTCCGCAACCTCTGCCAAGGAGATTATGTTTTTGGTGTGGTTTGTTTGTCTGTTTGCCTGTAAGCAGTATTGAAACAAAACCTTCAAAACTGATTTCCATGAAACTTGGTGGACGGGTGTAGCACGGGCCAAAGATGAACCCATTAGGCATCTTAAAATCCAGTAGATGGCAGTTAAGTTCAATAATGACAAAACATAGCCAATGTTGAAACAGATGATACCATATCACAATACATATTCGTGGGTATCAGTAATCCACTGGGATACACAAGTAGGCACATAATTCTAATAAGTTGCATAATATAGAAGTATTGACCATTGTCCTTGACAGAGGTTGGTGCTCTCTGAGTGACACTCTAGTTGATATATGGGAAGGTTTGTTCAAAACACAAAAACAAATTCGATGTTGAAGTCACCAAGCAAGCAATGACAGCAGCAGTGTGATGTATTCTGACTAAATTCTGGAGAGAACTAAAAGACCTCACACTAAGGGTCTCCAAGAAGGTTTGTCTATATGTACCGCTAGGTTGTGTTATAATTAAAAATTAAAAATTTGCAAAATTGCTTATAGTTTTTTAACCACACAACATTAAATCAAGATTTTTATTCCTGTTGATTCCCTTGAAGATGCTAATGTTGTAAATCTAACGAATTCGTGAAATCTCAAAGTTGGCTATTTTGAGTTTTTTAAACAGTGTTATTGGACTTCATCATAAGTGTCTCAAAGAAGTTTTGTCTAAATTCACCTCAGTAGCACTATAATTTGTAAATGGGCAAAACTGCTCATAACTTAAAAACTTCTCAATATCAACTCAAGATTCTTGTTTATCTTGATTCCCTTAAATATTACAAGTTTTGATGATCTAAGGATATTTGCAATTCCTCAAATAGGAAGTTGGTCATTTTGAATTTTAACAAAAATTGTTTTTTGCTTCTTCAACCATAGATTTGGGGTAAACAAAAGTTGTTTCTCAGATATTTGATATGATGGACGGTTTCTCTATAATGCTATAATGAATATGACAGTGAACTCACCAAACAGGATCTGAGAACATATCTTAGCAACAGTATAACGTATTTTGACCAAACATCCTAGATGAGTAAATGACCTTGTCCTAAGTAACTCCAAGAAGTATTCTCTAAATTCCCTCTAGGGGATGCAATAATTCACAAGCATGTTAAATTGCTTATAGCATTTAAAACGTCATTTTTTTAATGGTTTCTTTCTTTAAAACAAATCTTAATACATTGCTTTCATCTCCTTGCAAGCACAATGGTTCCCTCAGGAAGTACATATCTAATTAAATGTCAACAAAAAACAATGAGCAAATATCACCTTCCTCTACTAAATACACTACTAAATACTGAATACTCACATCTCTAAACTGCACCATTCCAAGCTCACCCAGTTCACTGACACAACAATATGCAGCCTCAGACTGCAGGAAGAGCTGGGCTAGGGTCATCTCCTCACTACGGAATAGCTCCCCCATTATGCTCCACTGTGCTCACAGCAAACAAAGGGAAAGAAATGAAGCTCCGGAGTCTACCACTAAAACAGAGAAGAAAAAACACATTTGATGATTGGTAGTTTATTAGCATTCACAAACAGAGCATTTTAAATTAGAATTTAAATGTATACATCATTTTGACAAAACTGATCATTCACTTCAACCAAATTAGCAGATAGAGTCCTCTGGACACTGTTTCACCTCCATGTCTACCCACAGCACTTGAAATCATTCCATCTTCCCCCACTTTGCAGGTGCATATGCAAGGCACACATTCAAGTTTTAATGTTCATAGTAATGATAATCAATGAAAAAATATATGAACTTTGTCATTACTTTGTGTGTATGCTGTATTATCCTCTGAACGTGGACAAAACAAAAGAGATGATCATTGATGTCAGGAGACCATGGAGCGAATGTAAATGTCTCAGAGACAGTTACATTAAGATATGTATTTTATGTTTGTCATAAATTCATGTTGTAGTTCATACGATCTTTAAAAAATGATTACAAAGTGTCTTCAAAGAAGGTTATGCAGATAGAGTTGAAAATCAACTCAAAGCTGGAAATGTGTGGTATATTCCATATCAGGGTATCTATCACCTGTCATGATCCGATGAATCCAATTCATGGACAATCACGGCGTGTTTAAAAGGACTCTCATATTCACTAAGACTTTGTGAAGCATTAGTTTAGCCTCCGTGTCGCTATTACCGAGCCCATATTTCCCATGTTTGATATTCTGGTTTTTGGACTCTGTTTTCTGTATTTGGATATTGTCCTTTGCTCTGCCCAGTTCACTCTGTTTGCTGATCGCTTGACCCCTGTCTGTCATTTGGAATACTCTTTCTTCCAGCTATTATTGTACCCCTGCCACACCGTGTTTCAATAAACACTTCTGCTTTTACCTCTATCTCCCACCATGTGCTTGTGTCCAGCCATGCCTCGTCGGCAGGAACGCTGTGACAGAATGCTTTGCCACAACAGGGATGCAGCAGGATCCCCATGGATCCAGGATGTATTTATGACCACCATGCCCACCCTATTTCTACAACAGTGGGAGATGGAGCCACCTGAGCCATATGATGGGGTATGATGACGTCACCCAAGAAAGCCAGAAAATATTAGGGTTGTGTTTGACTGCTCTGCTAACTACAATGGCATGGCTGTGAATGATCACTTACTAACTAGGCCTGATCTCACAAATGGGGTGACAGAAGTACTCCGCAAACTCCCAATTCCGCAAACACCCAATTGCAGTCATCTATGATGTAAGAAAGGATGTTCCAGATGTTCCATGTAAATCAAGAAGACGGAGATTACTTAAGGTTCCTGTGGTGGGAAAATAGCAATATAAATTCAGATCTACAAGAATATCGCATGAAGGTCCAACTTTGCAGCATCCTCTCCTGGCTATGCAAATTATAGAAAGAAGTATCTCGCAAGAAAAAATGAAAAGGAGTATCCCACAGCAGCCAACATCATCAGAAGGAATTTCTACATTGATGATAGCCTTATCAGTGTAGAATCTGTGGACAGAGCCATCAAAACTAGTGAGAGAAGCACAGAAGGTGTGCGCGAAAGGAAGATTAGACCTCCATTAGTTCCTCTCCAGCAACAGAGAAGTTCTGGAGTCAATTCCTAACAGTGAACGAGCTAGTGAAGTTCAGGATGTGGATATCAGTCATGATGAACTCCCAGCCCAGATTGTCTTATGAGTAAAGTGGAGCAAACAGCAGCACCTTCTCCTTTAAAGTTGCACTAGATGAGAAACCAGAAACACGACGGGGAATCCTCTCGACTATAGCCTCGGTGTTTGACCCATTGGCTTCCTGGCTCCCTTCCTCTTACTGGGAAAGAAAATTTTACAGGATATGTGCCTAAAGGGCATCCAAGGGATGAACCACTGCCCAGAGAATTAAACCTATGATGGGAGAGTTTGCTCAGTGATCTAAAGAATTGGCAAAATCTTCAGATCCCAGGATACTTTGCTTCCAAAAACCTAGGGAAAGTCCAGAGAATTGAACTGCATCACTTTTTGAATGCAAGTAGCCATGGGTATGGTCAGTGTTCATATATCCAGGTGTTGAGTGAAAACAAAGTGCACAGCTCCTTAGTTATGGGTAGAGCAAGGGTTGCACCCACAAACGTAACCATACCAAGGCTGGAGTTAATGGTTGCTGTGGTCTTCTTGGTAAGCAGCAGTATGATAAAGGAGTAGCTGGAGCTCACAATTGACTAAGAGTATTTCTGGACAGATTCCCAGGTGGTCTTGGGTTACATTAATAATGAAGACAGGAGAAAGTCCAGCCTTGTGCTTGTAAAATTGGCACAAAGGTATGTCTTTAAAGAGGAAATAAGAATGCTGAGTTACGGCAAACTACAACACAGTCATCCATTGTCCCAACTTGACCAAATATTGCAAGATGGTATTCTCAGGGTGGGAGGGCAATTAAAGAAGGCTTCCTTACCTCTCTATTTGAAGCATTCAGTAATCCTACTCAGACATGGTATAGTCTGAAATTAGTCATGTCTGATAATAGATTACAGCCACAAAAAGACTCTGCATCAAGGCAAAGGTCAAACCCTTAATGAACTGAAAGCAAATGGCTTCTGGATTTGTGGTGGCAGCAAAGTTGTAGCCAGTTACATTGAACACTGTGTTACATGCAGGAGAGCTCACAGGCTGACTGAAATGCAAAAGATCTACCTGCTTGTTATGTTGACCCTTCCCCACAATTCTCCTACTGTGGGATGGAATGTTTTGGACCATTTCAAACTAAGCAAGGTCATAAGGAGTACAAGAAATATGGTCTTATATTCACTTTACTGTCCTCGAAAGAAATCCACATAGAAATGTTTTAAGATCTAACAACTGATGCCTTCATAAATGCTTTATGGTGTTTTATAGCTATCCATGGAGCTGTAAGACAAATCAAATCAGATCAAGGGACAAACTTTGTTGGGGAAAAAATGAACTGACAGAGACTTTAGAAGAAGTAGGCAAAGACAGATTGACTGCTTACCTGGCCAAAAAACAATGTGACTTCACTATAAATGTACCAGATGCTAGTAGTAGAAAACTAGGGAAAGACGGTTAACAACTCATTAATCCACCCATTCTTGAATGTCCTATTTATAAATTAGTTGTATTATTTGTATAGAAACAAAATGTGCTCCAATGGAACTAATCTCTAAATATTTATCTGTGTGGAGAGTATAAAGTATGAGCTTTGACCTCAGAGTTTGTTGCAGATAATTATTTGATTCTGCAAATTATTATATTTCTTCAAATATTTGCATAAAGATTATCATAAACCATCGTAAAGTGGTGGGAGTGTTTGTCATAAATTCATGTTTGAGATCAGCCTTTAAAAATTATTTAAAAATGTATTAAATAAGATAACATTGATAAAAGCTTTGTCTGAAATATACAGGTGTAAAAAAATGTTTTAATTAAAATGTTGTGATCTTTATGTAAAGTTTTTTTTTGACACAGAGCATAATGGGTCAGTTTGTAATGGAAGCATAATGGGAGTTTAGTTAAGAGCATGACTGTGGCATTGTGCATCAGAACTGACATAGAAGCAGAGGAAAGACATCCAAAAGAAAAAAAAAAAATCTTATTCCGCATGTGGTCCAAGTGTTGCAAGCAGCAATTGTTTTTATTTTGTTTATATTGTATATGTCTATACATGGACAGTGGGATGTTTGTTACATTTGATGTTAGCACAACAGAAATGAGCTAAAGTGTTTGGGACTGTTTATCAGTGGATGTTAGCAGGAGAGACTCTGAAAAAGACAAAGAGAAGTGCCGTAAACCTTTATACCTTTATTTCTTGTAGTTTTCAGGGTGTCTGCTGAAGACAGAGAGAAAATATATCTTCAAGACACCTGTGTGATGCGTGACCATTATTTCACTGGATCTGTGTAGCTACAGTGACCACTCTCCACCCAACATCAATGGATCCTCTATCGAGATCATCAAGAGCACCAGTTCTCAGAAATTCTCCTGGTGGAGAACCTCTCCTGGTCCCTTAACACCAGCTCCATAGCCAAGAAAGACCAGCAGCGTCTCTACTTCCTGCAAAGGCTTAGGAAAGCCTATCTCCCTCCACCCACCCTCTCCACGTTCTACAGAGGGACTATCGAGAGCATTTTGAGCAGCTGCATCACTATCTAGTATGGAAACTGCATCGTATTGGATAGCAAGACCCTACAGCGAATTGTGGGAACAGCTGAGAAGATCATTGGAGTCTCTCTTCCCTCCATCACAGACATTTACAACAAATGCTGCATCCACAAAACCACCAGCATTGTGAATGACTCCAGTCACCCCTCACACAAACTCTTCACCTTCCTGCCATGCGGCAAGAGGTACCGAAGCATTCAGGCCCTCACTGCCAAACTGTGCAACAGTTTCTTCCCCCAAGCCATCAGACTTCTTAATACCCTTGTATTAAGAAGTCTGATGGCTTGGGGGAAGAAACTGTTGCACAGTCCGGCAATGAGGGCCCTAATGCTTCAGTACCTCTTGCCACATTCCAACTTAACTGAACACACCAACACTCAAATGAATACATTCCATAACCTAAGTAATTTTTGCACAGGTATGTTACTGTTACATCTATATGACTTGCACAACTCACTATATTACTGCACCTTACCCTCCATACCAGGACTGTGTATATGGTTGAAATTGATTGATTTATTGATTGATTTAGTTTGATTGACATACCAAATATGTTATCAAATATGTTATTTTGAATCACATTGACAAGTACCTATGTATTAATATGTAGGTATGCACTGGAATGTATTAGTAAGCACATTGAAGTATTATCACTGGAATGTATGCACACTTTACATGCAATTGCACTAAAGTAGTTGAGATATTTTCACTTGAATGTATTTGTATTACACTTGGGCACATAGAAATGTTCACATTGAATTGCATTACAATTTGTATTATGCATGGTTATATTATTTTTACACATTTAAATAAACATGTTAGCCTTTAAATTTTTTTAAATAATCAATGGAAGGATTCTGAAATAATGGTAGAGAATGTCTGCATTAGAAAGTAGGTCACGCCTGTGGGTTGGCCTATGACACCTGCTGGATGTTAGCCACCAATAAAGTTGGACCAATGAAATTTGATGGAGGGTGGAGTCAGATACAGTAAAATCATAAGTAAATATTGGTGGCAGGCATCCAGGAGGTGTGAATTTTAAAAAAGGGGTTTGTCATCAGAATGGTATAAAAAGGGCTGTTTAGAATAATTGTGTGGCTTTTGGGAAGGCATATTTTTGCTGTAGGCCTCTCTTTGTTACTCAGGACTAATAAAGTAAATTTTTCTGCAACTTCAACCTTTTTGTCTCCGCTTGAGTGTTTTTGAGTTTTATTCTCAACGACATGTACTGCTTAGCGCTGCACTGTCCTTAAGTTGCACCTAGGGTTGCAATGTTTGCACTGTCTTGTAACATTTGTACATGTGCACTTTATGTAGTTCTGTGTTGTCTTATATGTAGCACCATGGTCTTGGAGGAACATTGTCTCATTTCACTATATACAGTGTCACCCGTATGTGGTTGAAATGACAGTAAAAGCCACTTGACTTGAAACAAAATTTCTCATCTGCCCGTGTCATCTTCTAAGAGGAATCCAACTAAACTCAAGTTACACATATTAACACATGACTTAATCACCTGTCTAAGTCATTTTTTGTTATCTGCATACAGTCCATGCATAGAAGTGTCCAAGACAGGGTTTTTCTATAGCATCTAGACTACCATCATTAAAATCAACCACTCACCTTTAAGCCTGAAAAAAATCAGGGACAGCAAATGCAGACTGAATATGGCAATAGCATTTCTTCCCTTTGCAATTTTAAAAATCAAAAGTAAAATAGACAAATACGATGATTATGTTAATGAGGAGATGGCACGTATTCAAATAAATCTTTCAGGAGTCAAGTACACTATATGGACAAAAGTATTATGATGCCTGACCATTACACCAACAGTCACATTAATGTTGCATTCAAATACTTAGATGTCAATATGCAGTTGGTCCCCCCTTTGCAGCTATAACAGCTTCCACTCTTCGTGGAAGGCGTTCCACAAGATTTTGGAGTGTTTCTGTGGGAATTTGTGCCCATTCATTATATAGAGCATTCATGAGGTCAGGCACTGATGTTGGGTAAGAAGGCTTGGCCCGCAATCTCCATTCCAGATCATCCCAAAGGTGTTCGATGGGGTTGAGGTCAGGGTTCTGTAAGGGCCAGTCAAGGTCTTCCACACCAAATTCATCCAACCATGTCTTTACTGATCTTGCTTTGTGCACTGCGGCACAGTCATGGCGGAATAGAAAAGAGCTTTCTCCTAACTGTGTTGGAAATAGAATTGTCCAAAGTGGCTTGGTATGATGAAGCATTAAGATTACTCTTCACTGGAAGTAAGGGGCCTAGCCCAAACCCTGAAAAGCAGCCCCACAATATTATACCTCCTCCATCAAACTTCACAGTTGGGACAATGCAGTCAGGCAGGCAACGTTCTCCCAGGATCTTCCACTTGCCAATAATACCACTTACAGTTGACCGTGGAATATCTAGCAGGGATGAAATTTCACGAACCATTTTATTGCAAAGGTAGCATCCTATGACAGTACCACACTTGAAGTCACTGAGTTCTTCAGAACAACCCATTTTGTTTCACAAATGTTTGTAAATTGAGACTGCATGGCTAGGTGCTTGATTTTATACACCTGTGGCAATGGGTCTGATTGAAACACCTGAATTCAATAATTAAGTGGTATGTCCCAATACTTTTGCCCATATTAGGTCAATATCTTGCTGCATGAATAGTCTTAGTTGTAATTTTCCCTTTAATCACTGCAAATGTATTTTTTATTTAAAGTGTAACTTCAACCCCCCGTTTCTGAGCCTAAGTCTACCCACTGCATAATTTTGAAAAATGCTAAAAAAAAAAAGGGCTGACGGGGTGAAGTGGGGAGGGGGCCGTGGATATGTGAGGCAGGAGTTGCTCAGTGAGTCTCGATCAGCATATATTTGACAATGAGCACGGATGCACTAATGGGCAGGGGCTGGGCAAGGTGTGACGCCCACTTTGGTTTAGAAGGCGTTAACATATATGTTTTGTTTTTTTAATAAAAAATTAAATGACGATGATAAGTCCCAAATAAGCGACTCTACATCAACACCTGATGAAATTTTGAGCAACTTTCAACCTATAAAATCCAGATATTAAAAAAAAATTTGTTTTTACTACCAGGATTCATTTGTTTTGTCACAGTACAGTCATATCATTTAGTTCACAGCTCAAAAAAACACATTTAAGTGTGCAATACCTCCTTCAGTTCCATTTTATTTTCAAATTGTGACTTGCAAATGTGGTGAGATATTAATATGGTGGCCTTAAACAGAAACCCTGAATTTAGTGATCCATAAAGTAATCTATTTCAACATCATATTTGCTTATAAGAGGAGGATCTCAGAGACACAAATGCATGGGTAAGACCCCATTCTAGGCTCTTTGGACAGAGCAATGGGAAAAGGTATTTCAAATTCTATGGAAAGGTTGCAACAAACTTATGAGTGCCTAGTGGAATACCCTCACTAGCACTGCCATGAGTGGCAATAGCTTCTACATATAATTTCAAAAGAAGAAGAGCCCTTGTCTAGCAGTTACTATAGAAAGACTGGCTGTGGACAAGGCACTGGATCCATTTGCTGAAGAACACACCATTCAAGGAACTTGAGAGAATACAAGGCCCACATACTAGGGCATCTTGAGGTTAATAGCATATCCTGCACTGCTAGATAACAATCTACAGCCTGCACTTCGTTTCTGAGAGGCCATATTTATAGGTGCATGTGCCCTGGATAATGGTACCAAATCATTTCACCTAGCAAAGACAACAAATCTTTTGGAGGGGCAGCCTGCCAAGGCATCTTATCATGTGTAACCCCATTTGAGGACTTTTTGTACCAACTGAAGTGAGTGAGATAAGCATCTGTGATAATTAACTCCCTCAAATGGGTTACTGCTCCCACACTGACCCCTTTACAGAGATAAGTGCAGATCTGGAGGGGTCTCAGGCATTGAGTGTTTTGGTAAACTGGGATGTTTGGATGCTGTCGGCACCAACTCTCGCACGTTCACTCAGGTTTGTTGACGGTGGAGCGGCTGGCCGCTTTATGTCCCAGGGCGCCCTCATGTCTGT
>JAQMYM010000019.1:6917891-6942453 GCA_030014255.1 Parauchenoglanis ngamensis | reverse complement strand
ATAAAATTTTATATCACATATATATATATATATATATATATTTATTTATATATGTGATATAATTATAATATTTATATAATATATTAAAAAATACATATTTATATGTATATTTTTATATCACTTTTTTTATTATTTATTACAAGCAGAACTTACTTAAATGCATTTGGTTTTTAAAATATGCTGATCATGATATATATAGATGAAAAGTTCTTACCCTCGGTAGGCCTGTAGCTCTGCATGCTTTGGTGGTAGACAAACTGGCCTGATATTCTCACTGAATGTGATTGGTGACTTGAGTTTAATTAGGCCAATATCATTGTCATACTCTGTAGTGTAGTTTGCATGTACATGCACTGATGAAATATTAAGGATGGTAAATTTTCCCAGTTGTGTTAAATTATTATGCCCCGCATATACCTGCACAGAAAACATAAGGTGCTGATTACCATTTATTATACACAAACCTAAATATCCAATCAAATAATTGTATTTGTTTCCCCTGATCATTGGTTGTTATATCAGTAATTTAGACAGAC
Organism: Parauchenoglanis ngamensis; assembly: GCA_030014255.1. Lineage (NCBI taxonomy): Eukaryota > Metazoa > Chordata > Actinopteri > Siluriformes > Auchenoglanididae > Parauchenoglanis > Parauchenoglanis ngamensis. Next base: position 6,941,917 of record JAQMYM010000019.1, on the reverse strand, counting down.
AGAATAAATACAAGTCAATATTTACAAGGTACTTCACTTGTGCTTATACACTGGTTACATCATCAATAAAGATAAGAAAGACATCTTTAAATACAAAGTGTCTAAAAATACAGAAAACAATATTTTGTAATACATGAACTTTAAAAAATATAGTATCAGTCAAATGTTTGGACACACCTACATATTCATAGGTTGTTGTTTTTTTTTTCTTTTTTATATTTTCTACACTGTAGAAAAATATTGAAGACAGCAAAACTATGAAATAAAATTTGGAACATATATGGCATTATGGCATAAACAAAAAAGCATTAAAAACACAAAATATGTTTTATATTTTAGATTTTTCAATGTAGCCACTGTTCACATTGATGACAGCTTTGCACACTATTGCCATTATCTTAACTAGCTAGTTTACAATAAATAGCCCTATTCCCCGACTGTAGTAATCCATATTATTTCAAATTCCTCTCAACTAAGTAAAGACAAATGAGTCCATCATTACTTTAAGACATGAAGTGCCTTTTTGAGTAATAAAAATAAAGAAGAAACATTGAATTAGAATGTGTGTCCAAACATTTGACTTGTACTGTATATATAATAATTATTGCCTGTGCAAAAGTTTGGACACCCTTCTAAATCTGTGCTTAATAACACCCCATTTGGCAGATGTCACAGCTTGAAAACACTTTTTAGGAGTCTTTCTATTCTTGTCTAATGAAATTTTACCATTTGTCCTCACAGAACACTTCCAGTTCTGAGATATTCATGAGTTGCCTTGCATGAATAGCATGTTTAAGACTCGCACACAGATTTTTAATAACATCGTAGTCATGGGAGAGTGAGGGCAGTCCAGAAACTTCAGCTTCTGTTTCTTGACTGATTGGACCATGTTGCTTCCAGAATTTCCTGATATTTACGGGAATCTATTCTTTCATCTACCTGAGCAAAGTTTCCTGTGCCACTGGCTGCCTCACAACCCCAAGGCATAATAAATCCTCCTTCATGCTTGAAAATGGGAAACGTTGCTCCTCTTTTTCTTCACACGTAGCTTTGATGACATACCTCTATCATCAGTCTACAGCACAAAATATCTAGATGTTGCTTTGCAAACATCAGATGTTCATTTTTGTGATGAGGTCACAGGTAATCTTTCCTTCTGAAGACTCTTCCATGCAGATCATGTTTGTGAAAGCAACATATCAGAGTAGAATGACATTGAACGCCATTCTGTGAAAACTCTAGACTGTAGTGTATGAAAAGCCCAGGAGATCATCGGTTTATAAAATACTCAAACCAACCCTACTGCTATTAACATCCATGCCACGATCAAAGTCTTAGAGATCACTCATTCTGATGTTTGATGTGCGCATTAGCTGAAGCTCTTTTATCTGTATGGTTTTTCTGCACTGTGCTGCTGCCACATGATGGCTGATATAGATAACTGACTGAATGCGCGTGATAGTACACATGTGCCTATTAAAGTGGACGGAGAGTGTACAGTTTCACTGTAAATGCAGATGTCTGAGTAATGATGTAACCCTAGTAACCCAAGAGCATGATGCTATCACCACCCTGCTTTATCACAGGAATGATGTAATCTGGGTTTTGGGATGTATTTGGTTTGAGCCAAACATTATGTTGTGGCTTTAGACCAAATGTCTCAAATTTAGTCACATCAGGTCACAAAATATTTTTTTAAAAGCCTCTCAGTTTTTCTAACATGGCCTTTCTTAGAAGTAGTTTCCTTCTGGCCACTCTCCCAGCTTCCCAGCATCAGAACAGATGTGTGAAGAGCTGATGATATTGTTCAGGTCTGCACAGGTTCTTCTATTTCAGCCTGTGAGCTCTGTAAACTCTTTAGTATTGTGGCAAGAAAAATGGTCCTTCTTGCCTGAGCACTCAGTCTTAGCAGTATTTGGGCGTTGCTGATGTTTTAATTAACTTTCCGTTTTTCCTCCTAAAAACTTCAAAACCTCAAAGATTTACAGGCAGTTCCTTGGCCTTCATGACATGATCTGATCTGCCATTTTAGCTGTGAGACCTCCCAAAATAAATCTCATTCTAATATACTTATATTTTTGTCGCAATACAACAAAAGGGAAATAATCAATGGGGAATATTTTCTGGTGGGACTGTATATGGATATGGATATGAACAGATATTTTGTGTTTTAGAGTACCTTAATTTTGTTCTTTGGTGTAGGGACTGAATTACCATCCACCAAAACGTGAGCTGCAGTCATTAACCATTTTTCTCCAATGATAATTGCTCCTCCTCTATGTCCATCATTATGAAGGTGGACCTGCCAGGGAAAGGAACCAGAGGGAGCCAGCGTTCCTCCAAATATTCTGCCATACTGAAACTTTAATTTGTGGTGACCACATACTAAACACACACACACACACACACACACAGACACACACACACACACACACACACACACACACACACACACACACACACACACTTCATTATACAGAACACTTTTTTCTGTAAAAAGTTCAAGTAACATTTTGTCATTGTCACTGTACCATAATGACATGAAGGAATTATATCATTGCCAGTTTCCCTCCATTTTTGGGCAGAACCACATGTATAGTTGCCTATATTGGAATGATCAAAACAGATAAGTCTGCATAGTTAAATAATTTGAGCAACATAAATAAAAGCTTATTCACTAACATAAAATGTTTCTCACCATTTGTTTTTCCCTTTGAAATGTAAAATGGTTCATTGCAGTGGTACTCTATCACTGACAGGTGTTCATTATTAGAGCCTTAAACAAATTTCACGTGTCCATTCAGCAAGGGTTCAGGGTCCCTGCATTTAATTGCTGGAAACAGAAAACAGAAAAAAAGACAACACTGGTAATATTTTGATTTAATTTAAGTCATGTGTGTTCTTAACACCCAAAAAGCTTTTGGTTTGTGACAATTCTCTTTTTAATTTGCAAGATTCTCTCAAAAAATATCCACTACTAATGAAAATGTGTTAAATATGTTCATAGTGAAAGATATTCTTAGGAATCCTGAGTAATTTGTTGGTTGGTGCTTCTTTATTCCTATGAGAAGTTAGCAGTTGTGTGCCATGTTGACATTAAAGAGTGACATTGCTAGTGCAGTTATAATAGAGTTGTACAATGTAAACAAGAACAATGTAAATGATTTCAAACATACGTGATGTAAGTTTTAACTGTTAGCTCCTAAAAACAATAAAGCAACAGTTTCTTTTCTCACTCCCTGTCACTTCGGCGAGGTTTTGTTAGACACATGTACAGGGAGGAGGCAGTAGTAAAAGAGAAATGTATTTATTAAACATACTGTGGCAAAGGTACAAAAATTTTGTGACAAAACAAAACAGTGGGCAAAACAGTAATCCAAAAACAGAAAACAATGTTGGGCAATCGTCAAACAGGGCAACGTAGGCAAAAAGACAATATCCATTAGACGTTAGATGGGTTTAAGTTTTACTACTGTATACTATGTGCAGCTAATTTTATTTATTTTATTTCACGTATACATTTATTTATTGGGCATATTTGATTTTAATTAGCTGTTGCTTTATATTTGGTGGAACAATTATTTATAACTTGTTCTGAGAAGCTACAATAAATAACACATTTAACACATATTTTAGTTGATTTAGTTTTTTATCACATTATTACTTCAGCTTTTTGAACTGTTTAGTTATTTAGAAAGTATAAGTTGCTCACCTTTCTCACAAAACATTAAGAAATGAGCATTACCTCTATTTATATGTACAGAGTTTTTATCTAGGGTTGTCAATATTTTGTCTGTTCAGGGGAAGGAGCTTTACTTTATTAACATTACTTAATTAATGTATTACAATAAAAGCATGTTTCATCGAAATGGCTTCGTCCTTTTTCAGGCAAACTCCCTAAGCCACCCCATGAAGTAGACTTTCAGACGTGGTCTCTCCATGTGGAGCTTATGATCCAGGACAAAATCCCTATTAATATGCAGCGGCGTAAAATTCTAGAAAGCCTGCTTCCACCAGCCTCTGATTTGGTTAGGCAGCTAGGCCCCCATGCAGCTCCTCAGGATTATGTGAAACTTCTTGACTCTGCATATGGGTTAGTTGAGGATGAGGAAGGGATCTCTGCGAGGTTCTTTGGTACTCATCAAAACACGGGGAGAAGGCCTCAGAATACCTGCAGAGATTGCAGATGTTGATCACTACAGCCATAAAGAAGGGCGGTATTGCGAAAGCAGATGCTAATAAGCAGCTATTGCGGCAGTTTCAGCGTGGGTGCTGGGATCACTCCCTTATTCTAGCACTAGAGTTAGGGCTGAAATCAGAAACTCTTCCTGATTTTTCTGACCTTCTACTACAGGTGAGGACAGAGGAAGATAGGAGAGCTGCAAAACAAAATCCAATGCAGTGTCACTTGGGAAGCACAAGGACCAAATCCGCTGCAAACATGCAATTTGTACACGACGTGCCTCAGTCTCATTATGCAAGCGTTAATGTCCTCCAAACATATATTACAGAAACTGAGAATTTACAGAAGCAGGTTGCTGAACTGAAAATGCAGCTTACCAAAAAGAAGGAACAAAGGAGGCAGAAGCATGCCAGCAAAACAAATTCAGCCCATGGAACCACCTTAGCTAGGGCAGCTGAAGCTCAGGCCCAACAAATAGCCTGCAAAACCCAGGCCAAAAGCTTGGTTCTGTTTTAAGTGTGGTAATGATGGCCATTTAGCTAGACAGTGTGAAAATCCTCCAAAAAAATTTCTGGTAGATCAAAAGTATAAGGAATTGGAGGCAAGACAGAATGAGTGTCAGACCAAGTATGAGCATTTAAACTGGACAGGGCTGCATTGAAGGGACTAACTGCACCTAGAAGCAAACTGAAATGTCCCCCACAAAGCCAGGAAACAAAAACAGTCATCTGTGGAACTAGAATTTACTAGAATACTAGAATTTACTTACTAGAATTTCTTTCCATGAGAGCCATCTCCCACACCAGCCCATCTTTCCCATTCAAGACCTTTTAGACATAGAAGGTGCTGGTGGTCAGGAAGTACCTTAGCTTAGCTGTATCCAGGCCAACATAGATTTCCCAGAGGAAATCATGGGAAAACCTGTAAAGATTCACACCCTTGTACTTGTAGTGCCAGACCACAGAACGAACAGGGATGTCCCCTTGTTGATAGGCACCAACACACTGGACCCTCTGTATGAAAAGTGTGCACTTATTCAAGATGAGTGTGTAAAACACAAGACAAGGGATGGTCGCTGTTCTCCACTTTTGAAACATTTGTATCACAGATTCAAAATAAACCAACAAAATGGTCGGGTTGGGACTGTGAAGCTACAGAGCAAAAAGTGTGTCCTCATTCCTGCATGGGGAGAGGGTAGCCTTAATCAGATGTATAAGGAACGTCCCAGTAGCAGCTAATACGACCCTCCTGGTAGAGCCCTCCCAATCAAACTTACCTGCCGGCCTCTTGTTTTGTAGCTATGTTATGGAAAGACCCCCATTCTCATCCTTCGAAGTGCCTGTTTTAGTCAAAAATGGGACCTCACACAATATCAAAGTACCCACAGGTTGCAACATTGCCGAGCTTCCTTTTCCTAGAGGTGCGTCATCCCTAACAGCTCATAATGCTGAAGTCATCTCGAGTGGACCACTTCACTGTACCCCATCTTCTGCAACGTGCAGCTCCGTGTATGTGTCCAGTTCTGGTAAACTCACCTTTGACTTTGCCGACTCTCCTTTGTCTGAGGAGTGGAAGGAGAGAATCACTAGGAAATTGAATTCAGTGTCAGATGTTTTTGTATCCAATGACCTTGATTTTGGTCACACCGCTGAATCACCAAATACGCGTGTCAGACCCGTCCCCATTTAAACAGAGGCCCAGGCCAGTCCATCCCTCTGACCATGAGGCTGTTAGACGTCACCTAAAAGAGCTCCAAGATGCAAACATAATACGTGAATCAGAAAGCCCTTTTTCTTCTCCAATTGTTTTGGTGAAGAAAAAGAAAGGTGACATCAGGGTATGTGTGGATTATCGAAAACTGAATATCAAACCATCAAAGATGTATATGCTTTGCCCAATATAGAAGAGGCCTTCTCAGTCTTGACTGGGTCCAAGTGGTTCTCTATTATGGATCTGAAGTCAGGCTACTATCAAGTGGAGATGGAGGAAGACAAATGTAAAACAGCTTTTGTGACACCAATGGGTTTCTGGGAATTTAACCAAATGCCACAGGGAGTTACAAATGCTCCCAGTACTTTTCAGAGAGTGATGGAGAAGTGCATGGGTGGAATGAATTTGAAAGAAGTCTTGGTTTTTCTTGACGACATTATCATTTTCTCCACTACACTTGAAGAACACGAAGAGCATTTACTCTGAGTTCTTCGCAAGTTAAAGGAGTTTGGTTTAAAGCTTTCACCTGAGAAATGTACACCTTCAGTACACCTGTTAGGTATCTCGGTCATGTTGTGTCTGCTAATGGGGAAAAGACTGACCCAGACAAGATATACGTTCTCACGACATGGCCCAGGCCCAATAACCTTAAGGAGCTTTAGTCCTTTCTTGGATTTGCTGGATATTACAGGAGGTTCATAAAGGACTACTCCAAAATCACAAGACCTCTGAATGACTTAACAGCAGGGTACTTGCCTCCAAAGAGGAAGTTGACCTCCTCTCGTAGCAGCCCAACACACCCCTCAAGTGTGGATTACAAAAGGCTTTTCAACAACAAATGAACAGGAGCCTGTGAAGACACATTCAAGACTCTTATCCAAAAGCTGACAAATGCTCCGATTCTTGGATTTGCAAACCCAAGGAAACCCTACACTGTGCATACAGATGCAAGCACCCAAGGCCTTGGTGAAGCCTTATATCAGGAGCAGGAGGGCAAATTGAGAGTAATAGCTTATGCCAGCAGGGGACTCAACCGCAGTGAACAAAGATACCCTTCACATAAACTTGAATTTCTCTCTTTAAAGTGGGCCATTACAGAGAAGTTTTTTGACTATCTCTTTGGAGCAAGATTCACAGTTGTGATGGACAACAACCCACTGACCTACATACTGACATCTGCCCAGCTTGATGCTGCAGGCCATTGCTGGCTGGCTGCCCTTTCCAGTTTTAACTTTAATATCAAATACAGAGCTGGAAGGAAGAACCAAGATGCAGATGGTCTCTCAAGGCGTCCACATTCCGATGACCCACACCAACCTGATCTGACTTCCCAAGATGAGGATGATCATATTCAGCAGTTCATTCCCCAGTTCTTACAAAATGACAGGGGAGCAGACTTCCCATCCGAGGTTGTGGGGGCAGTGTATCAGAGATACCAGTACAGTTCAGTAGCAGGTGCAGAATCCGATATCCAGCCACTTTTACCAGTTGAGTGTTTAGCAATTGGGATCTCTGCCATCCCTGAAGGTTTCTGTCAACCTGATGTGTTGGGGACATGTACTTTGCCACAGATGTCACCTGAGGATTGGGCACGTGAGCAAAGGGAAGATCTGGTCATCAGTAGAGTGATGGATATTATCAGGGCAGGGAAGTTCTCATACTGATCAAGGCGACAGGAAGACAGTGAAGTCCAGCTAATGTTGAGAGTGAGGGAGCAATTGGTCCTCTCAAAATGGGTCCTGTATCAAGAACGCAGAAACCAGGGTGAGCCTTCCCGTCAACTTAAACTTCCAACTAAATACAGGAAAGTAGCACAGGAGAATCTCCATTATGCTGTTGGGCACATGGGCATTGATAGAACATTGGACTTAGTTCGCAAACTGTTCTAATGGCCCCGTATGGCTATGGATGTAAGTGAAAAAATCAAGACCTGTGAGAGGTGCATACGGAGGAAGGCACATGTTGAAAAGAGCGCTCCCCTGGTGAATATGCAGACCAGCCATCCTTTGGAGTTGGTCTGCATGGACTATCTTTCACTGGAACCTGATGGAAGAGGAACAAAGAATATCTTGGTCATAACGGATCATTTCACTAAATATGCAGTGGCAGTTCCAACAGCAGATCAAAAGGCAAGAACTGTGGAAAAAGCTCTATGGAACAACTTTTTGTCCATTACTGATTCCCTGAGCGATTGCACAGTGACCAAGGTTGCGAATTTGAATCGGCCCTGATAAAAGATCTTTGTACGCTGCTTGACATAAAAAAGACAAGGACAAGGCCTTATCACCCACGTGGAAATCCCATGGAGCTATTCAACAGGACACTTCTTGAAATGCTGGGAACACTGAAAGAGGGAGACAAAGAGAAATGGAGGGATTTTGTGAAACCCCTTGTCCATGCATTTAATTGTACTAAAAATGATACGACTGACTATTCTCCCTTTCAGCTGATGTTTGGTCGGTAACCAAAGCTTCCAATCGATATCACTTTTGGGCTGAATCCAGTGGGAAGTAGGAAAGTATCCCACTCCCAATATGTTAAGAAATTGACAGCGAGCCTGACTGAGTGCTATCGGCTTGCCACTGGCCACAGTCTAAAGAATGACTTGCAGAACAAACAGAGGTTTGACAGCAAAGTGAGAGAGTCCACATTGGAAACAGGTGACAGATTCCTTGTGCGGAATGTCGGCATCAGGTGGAAGCATAAAATCGCTGATCGATGGAGTAAAACCATATACACAGTTGTTAAACAGATCCAAGACTCCCATGTCTATGTTGTCCTGCCAGAACACACAAATAGACCTGAAAGAGTGTTGCATAGAGACCTGCTTTTGCCATGTGGATTTCTCCCATCCACTGTCAAAGGGGCACCCCCTCAAAGGTCAAAGTCCTGCCAGGAACGGAATAGCGCCCCACCTCCTGATGCTGATGGGATGTAAGAAGAAGAGGCTGTGTTTGAAAGGGAGAGTGAGGTTGAGTATTACTCCTTTTATGACCAGTCCTTGATTGAGACAGAAATTGCCCAACCCAAAAATGAACAAGGAAGCAGAATTTTACAGGAGGAAAGCAAATTAAGGTCTTGTACTGAGGGATCAGCTGAAAAGGATGCTCAGATGGGATATAAATCTGTCTCTCAGAGACAGGAAGATGACGTGAGTTTTGATGCATTTACACTGAACCCGGAGGCTCCAGCATTTGAACCTGAATATGTTGGAGATGATGGGAATGGTGAGACAAGTCAAGTTCGGCATTCAATTGCAACAGAGAACGCAGGATCCGAGGAAGGTCTTCCAAATGTTCTTGCCACCGATCTGAGTGAACATTGTAGCTTCACTGATGGGGCAGAAGTTGGATTAGGGATGACTGAGGAACAGGAAAATGCAAAAGAGCATTTTAACTGAGTTAGACAAAGCTTTCTCCCAAAGCCTTACCCTGGAAACTGTAACTTGCATATGTCATTTAGCACCGTTAACATCTGAGATAGTATAGAAGCTTAACATCCAAGGATGCATGTTGACTAAGGGGGGGAGGATGTAACCCACTCAAAAATAGCCAATAGCAGGGTTAAGATATTTCCCACTTATATTTAATTTCTGGGTTGTTTTTGGGTATATGTTTTCACCTGCATAGGTTGTTTAGTAGTGCATGCTATACGGTGTGCTGCATTGGTCTAGTAGGGGGCAGAGGGAGGAAAAAACTACACAGTATCTCTCAGGAGGAGAAGAAAAAAGGGCATAGCGGCAAAAAGAGATGAGTTAAAATAAAAAAATAGAAATAACCACACAGCGTCAAAGCTAGAAAGAGAAATGCAGGAAAGATTCTAGTGGAGGGGGTTTTCTCCACTAATCTACCTCTGAGTGAGCAACTGAGAGAAATAGGTTAAAATTTAGCAAAGAAGTTTTAAGAAGTTGCATTCTTTTCTCCGGTTGTTTTTTTTTTGCATGTGATGAGTTGTGAGACAATCCATTGAGCAAATCGCCATTGGATGGACTTGTTGCGAAGAGGAGCATCTCAATTCATCGATATGAATTGTTCCCCATGTCTTTAATTCATCGTACAGATGAGTGCTGAGATCTTATCACACTAAGGAAAAGAAAAACACACCCACTACCCGGGTCGATGGACTTTGGTTTATTCTAATTGTAGGTTACTTCATCAGAGCTCTGAAGGGTATTCTTTTTCTTTCTATTCACATTTTTTAGTTTTTTGACTGGAAGCTAAATTGAAATACATTATATTGCCAAAAGTATTCGCTCACCTGCCTTTACACGCATTTGAACTTAAGTGACATCCCATTCTTAATCCATAATCCAAAACTCTGATTGTTTCAGCATACCAAGAGATTTTGGACAATTTCATGCTCCCAACTTTGTGGAAATAGTTTGGGGACGGCCCCTTACTGTTCCAACATGACTGCTCACCAGTGCACAAAGCAAGGTCCGTAAAGACAGTGAGCGAGTGTGGTGTGGAAGAACTTGACTGGCCTGCACAGAGTCCTGACCTTAACCCGATAGAATACCTTTGGGATGAATTAGAGCGGATTAGCAAATTAGCGAATTAGCCAGGCCTTCTCGTCCAATATCAGTGTCCGACCTCACAAATGTGCTTCTGGAAGAATGGTAAAAAATTCCCATAAACACACTCCTAAACCTTGTGGAGAGCTTGCCCAGAAGAGTTGAACCTGTTATAGCTGCAAAGGGTGGGCCAACATCATATTAAACCCTAAGGATTAAGAATGGGATGTCAATTAAGTTTATATGCGTGTAAAGGCAGGTGGGGGAATACTTTTGGCAATATAGTGTATATTAAATGAAATTCAGTGTTTTGTGTACAAGTGTGGAGGGGGTAAAAAGGGGGTGAGGGGGTGGGAAGGTGGATTATTATTCATATACATGATACATATACATGATATACATAGATTTTAATCTGTCTCACGTAATTCACATGCATAGAAAAATCACCAAAATGCATGAAATTAAGTATGAAATTCAACTTTATCTAGGGCGATAACCTCCACCTTCCATGCTGGAACCACATGCCATTCCTTTGCTGCCCCAAGAAAAAAATCTCTAGATTCACTACTGGTGGCTCAATTCAGATTATTGGCATGCTAGCTTGGTTCGGAATGTGTCAGTAAGGCCTTTTCAAAACAGAGTCTTCAGCATACATTTAATTCCATCCACTCTCTGTAGCCAAAGTATGAAAAGTCAATAATTATTCAGCTTTGGATAGTTTACTTAGCTTCAAAGTGAGCACTCTTCCTGCAGTGTCTTTTCCCATTTCCACAACCCTGCAGAAGACAAACCCTGTGGAAGTCTTGTTTGAAACTCAAATAGGTTTGGTTTAGCAGCATGGGGTTAAATGCTGTAGTGGCCCAGGTAAGTGCCTTCCCAGTGAAAAGGGTTAATACCTTGTGGATCCTCACAATATCTCAGGAAAAGCAATTGCAATAAAATATTGTACGTTCCATGAAAAAACATGAAAAAGTTCTGTGGTGAGCCATTATAATTTGCAGGAAGTGCAAATGGGACATGGAACAACTTCCAGGTTAACAAAAGGGATGGTGTTACTTACATAGATTCCAATTACTTTTGTTCCCTTAAAAAAGGGGGGTAAGGGGTGCTTCCTACATTGTTCACTTAATTTGGATGTATATACCCTCTAACTGAAGTAGAGAGTCTACACTTTGAGCTCATCTTCATTATTTACTTTCAACTCTAATATACTGTGGTAGCCAGATAAAATAACAATAACCTAATATTTATGACTTTGACTATATGTGAATGTGAACACAGCCTTAAATTGAATAATCTAGGCTGTTTACAAACAAGATTTTTAGTTAATGATCTTTTTTGTAGTTTAATATGAATGACTATGAATGAATTGCTGCCAAGGGTGGTTCATCGACAAAGCACAGAGTACCGGATCTGAATACTTGAGTAAATATTATGAGAAAATAAAGACTCAAGGCATGATATCTCGTCATATTTTTCCTTTTTTAATCATAATATCTATATCTATATATATATTAGATATTACATGTGCATGAGTGCCATTTTCAATGGCTAATAAAGTTCAGATCAAATCTAGATCAGCATTTAACAACAAAATTCTTATGAAAACATTTGGACTAAGAACCAGATAACAAGGTTTAAAAATAGTCCAAAGTAAAATGTAATTTTCTTTCACAGTCAGAGAGAAAAGGCCCCAAAATAACTTAAAGTTAGACAACAACCACAAATTTTTAAACGGAAAGTTCACACAATATGTGTCAAACATTTTTTGCAGCATAAAGATATGGCATAGGCATAAAGAGAATGATGCATTAGACAAACCGGTATAAAAAGAATGTGCATCCTCATCTATTTAATTTCAGCCTTGTTGTCCATGTAAACAATTTGCTCTTTTTCAGACACCTGAAATAAATGCGGCATTTGGCTACAATCGTAGAATTTATTACTTTTTAAGGGGAAAGCAGAAGAGCCTTATATTCTTTCTTTTTTTTTTATGTCCATGCTGCTGTGGCTTTCAAGGGATTGCTTTCAAAGAATGCTTTGGGCTTTGGTTTTGTTTACAATAGATTAATTTGATAATACAGAAATATTTTTCCATTTTCTTAACTCTTGTCCAACTTCTTTTGCCTGTTTTCTTTTCATCTTTCTGGACTGTATTCTTTCATGTTTAACCTAAATCATTCACAAATGAAAATATGAATAACAGACTACCGTGACTGAAATATGACCTCAGACCATTAGTGGCTGTTGATCTAGATGTCTCCGCTAGGAATAGAACTCACTAATTCTATGCTTATATATGTGCAACACAGGACACTTTAAATAGTCTCAGCTGAAGCCAATGCCCAGTGCCTTGTTCTTCACCATATTGAATTTACAGATGAAGACTTGGATGTAGGCAGGGTCTGCATGGTAATGATAGGTTTTGGTGATATTTGGGGCCGGTTCAGCTGACATGACGACTGGTGGCTGGAAGAATGAGGACGGGGAGAAGTATTGTGATACACACATTACATATTCCATCAACCAACGGTACTGCTGCTCAGATAAGCGTTCACGAACACCGTCACCCTGAGAGACAGAAAGTGAAAATAATGAAAATGGATAATTTTGTCTGGGGCAATCAGAAAAAAGGAGAAAGAGTTTACCTCACTGTTGCTGGTAACTCGATGCTGCTGCAAAGTGAGTGTGAGTTTTTCAGGGTTGTGTGCATCCTGTTGGCACTGTACCTCAGTAATAGGAAAGGCCTGCTGTTGTGTGTCTTCACTCACACTCACAATAAAAAGCACATCCCCACTTAGGAGCAGGCAGCCTGCATGCTCCTGCCCTGAACTGCTCATCATGCACACACACAGCGCCATGTGTACTTCTGGATGCCCCACAGACTGCATCATCTTCCTGTAGTAAAAGACACAGAGTAAATGCAGTAAGTTAAGTAAAGAATGTTCACATACAATAAGAATATTAGCAGGATTATCCATCCTGTAGCTTTGGTGAATTTTTGGGACATGCCTCAGCTAAAGAAAGTCATGTAGTAACAGTTATTTGAGTTGTTTGGTACAAAAAAAATTAATACAGCTTAACTTCACTATATAATGTATAAAACATATACCTACTCACATACTCTCTCTCTCGTAGATTCATAGATAGATAGATTCATAGATAGATAGATAGATATTTTGTCAAACTTTTGCTACAAGAAAATCTCAGAAATACTTAAAAACAGATGTAACTGATTGGCTGTCAATTTTTTATAGCTTGTAGTAACATTATTTAACCACACAGGCTGAATGGGTTTTGAAGAAGACATATCAGGTCTGTCTTTAGTGAACTGATTCACTTTGCATAGCATTTCTATTTACATTGTCAGAACTTGATTGGCTCTTGGCCTCTCTTGATTCTGTCAACCAAACTATGGCCACCTGTCTGCCTTGTCCCAGATCAGTTTGTGAGAGGTTTAATGCACAGGCTTAATGTCTTCTCCTCGTGTCAATCTTCTGTTGTCAGAATTTTTGTTTATGTCAGGTGGCAGATGGGGGATAAGGGCAGTGAAACATGGAGGTGGATTGGTGACGGTATGGGGAGAGGAAGGACTGAAGACTTAGACCAAATTAAAGGGATAATGAAAAAAAGAGTATCACTCAATTCTTCATCATCACACAATTCCTTCTGTTTTATGCATCACTGGACAAAATTGCATTCTTCAACAGGATAATGATCCCAAGTATTCTTCAAAATTGTGCCAAATTATATCCAGTCTAAAGAAAAGCAGAAAGTTTAAGAATTATGTCGTGGCCTCCCAGTCTCCAGATCTTTTTCCCATTGATCTGGCATGGAACAAGCAGGACCAACAGGTTCAAAATGAACATCCAACAAATGAGACAGAATTGTTTGAATGCTTGAAAACGTGTTATTATTGGTAAAAGTGAAATTGTTTATATATATATACGTATATATAAACTGTGTCAGTTGTTGAGGGACCAGGACATACTAAAGAAAAGTGGAGTACTTCAACAAGACACACCTGGACTAGGTCTGAAACTTGGAATTCATGGAATGCTACTATAATAGCAAGCCCAAGGAGGCTACATGCAGAATGTGGGAACTATGGATGACCAGAAGACCAACATCCACTCTGACTAGGAAAAAGCTCTTACTCTGACATCAATAGGAAGGAAGCTACTCTCACAGCTGGAAATTTTAAGAATACAACCAGACTGGGAACACTACAGACAATGCAAATAATGAGTAGTCACTGGTAAAGACAAGTATACACTCATTGATACACCTCACCAGAATCTAAAATGAGGACATCGGGATGCCATCCAGACTGGATAAATGTGGTTTCCATTAATGGTTTCCAAGAGAAGGAAGATGATCAAGAATGAGGGTGTGGAGGTACCACAAGACAGGACAGCTACAAGCACCTTGGTATCCTACTGCCATTGATATCAAGACATGGAAACTCCTCAGGATGCATGGAGGGTTCCACCCAAACTCCAGCTCTTAGAAGGGGGACAAAGATTAGTGAATGTCAGAGCCACTATTCAGAATGAAACAAGGAACATCTGTGAATACATCAAGATGGCAGCCCCCCAGGACAAACTGATGAAAGAGTGACTCAGGCAGCAGAAGACAGAGGATGGTGAGGAGGAAGAGAAAGCATAGTGGAAGACCAAGACCCTCCATGGAATGTACCACTGGCAGATAGAGGAAGTGGCTGACATCAGGAAATCCTACCAGTGGCCAGAAAAAGCAGGCCTGAAGGAGAGTACAGAGGCTCTGATCATGGCAGCACAAGAACAGGTCCTAAGCTCTGTAGAGGAAGGGGATCTCCAAGTTCCCCAGAACTCAATTTGTGGGATGTTCTGGACAAACAAGTCCAATCCACAGAGGACCCACCTTGCAATTTACAGGACTTAAAGGATCTGCTGCAATGTTTTGGTGCTAGATACCACAGCACACCTTCTGAGGCCTTGTGTAGGCCTCAACGGGCCACAGCTATTTTGAAGACAAAAGGGGGACCTACACGATATTAGGGATTCCGAGTATGTATGTACGTATGTGTTTATATGTATATGCCAGCAGTTATTTACAGTCATGGGATGAAGAGAAAGTAGACCCTAATTCAATTATATTATTTATTTATTAAATAGTGTTAAAATACAACTACAGTGCCCATGTATAGTAGTCAAGATGTTGTGTTATGTTTTCATTGTTTATTTTATTATGCTTATTTATTTATTTTAGCTTTAACCAAATCAACATGACAGTGATGACTTACACATTGTAAAGCTGACATGTAAATATGGTATTCTGAGAATATGTATTATGACATTGTTGTATGAAGAAGCCTTCCAAGGAAGAAACTCTTCCATTCTGTTTTTGCCCTATCTTATTGTATCTCAAGCTCCCCCTCCTATGCTTAGGAAATGGGTTTCCTGAAATGAGGGGCTAATGACATGTGGACTTGGTTCTGAAAATGTTTCTATGTAAGCATCAAGTGGTTGTCATCTAGCCACTTGACCATAAAGGCCTCATTGATGGAGTATTTTGGAGGATGAGAGAAGTTCTGAAGCTCTGTTAGAGTTTCCATCAGATTCTTGGTCACCTCCCTAACAAAGACCCTTCTAGCCCAATTACTGGGTTACAGCTCCAGGAAGAGTCCTGGTGATCCCAAACTACTTTCATTTTACAATGATGAGTTCACTGTGCTCCTGGGAACATTCAAAGCTTCATAAATGGTTTTATATCCTTGGCCAGATCTAGGCTTCATTTGATTTATTCCCCCCAAGGTGTTTAAAATGCCCTTAAAATTTTTCAGATTGCTGTTTTCCTGGTTTAATCATGACAAATATTTATACGTGAAAATCAGCATTAGCTGACATAGAAGAACAACAGTGAATTCACTGGGTGTCTCATGTCCCTATGCTGGTTTCTGTCAGATTGATATTACTATACAAAAGGTACACAAATCAATTTATTTTATATAATAAGCTGAAATGGTACAATTGCCTGCATATTATATGAAGAATTCTTGTTCTTCCTTCTACTGGCCACATAAACATTATGCATAATCTGGTTTTAATTGATTGTAGACTACCTGTGGAAAGCTGCCATCTTATTTGACTGCCAGAAAATTAACAAGATAAAATAGAAAGACATAATTAAATACTTTTTTTTTATAATGGAAGGTAAGTTTTATTTGTTTATGTGGCACAGACAACCTTCACTTAAGTTAGGATTGTACATATGTATTTATTTTAGCTAAACATTGATAAATTATTATAAAAAGATTCTCTAAAGCAGGGGATCCCAGACTAGGTGTTGTGTCTCCATGCAGGGTCATGTGATTTACAAATGTCACTAGACAAAGTCACAATCTCTTCTGTTGTTTCATTTAATTATTTTATAAATTAATATTAGGATTTTCAAAGACAGATTTTGTCTGTTAATATTTTGGAAGAATTACAGAGTGGTCACATTCAGATAATATACACTTAAATTAATAAATAAATGTTCTGCATTGTTCTTTTACACCTGAAAGTACAAGAATAAGAATAAGCAACTACCACTGCTTCAAAATCTAGGAATGGAAAGGTATTCTTTTTGTAAACTTTTTTTTTGTTGCTATACCCTAAAGGCATTTGAGTTTGAGACAAAACAATTAATACAAGTGAAAATAATTGTAGCTTTCATTTCATATTCAAAACCCACCAATTTTTCAAATGATCAAAAATATTGGAGCATGTGACTGACAAATGTTTCTTGCTGTCCAGGTGTGCCCTGTTAGTTACACTGCTCAATTCATAAAAGCTAATTTTAATAGCTACTTAAATGTCTCCTCCTGCTAAGCCCAGTGTTTTGCCTGTAAAGACACAAATATTAAGTGTCATATACTTTAAAACGATCTGTTCCAATACTTTTGCACATCTAAAGACTGGCTGGTCTTCCACCGAAGGCTTCATGTTCTAAGTTGTTTAACACATCTAGATGAATGAGGAAATGAATACAGAAATTCTGATCCATGATCTCATATACTTGTTTTGATCTCTAACCCAAATGTTTTCAGTCTCCATTCTAGTAATTCAAAGGGAACTGAATATAATTTAAAGCAAAAGCTCTAAATATTTAAAATGATGAATTTGTAGTTTTACTTTAGAATTTTTTTATTCGCTTATTTAATTTAATTTATTATTTCTCATGATGAGTTGGCCAGATCCAGGGATTTATTTTTGCTCATGAAGAGCAAGATACAATCTCAGAAATGCTTGCACACCTGATCAAGGATTTGTGACCAAATATACTGTTTCTCAGAAAACCTTTTATGCTTTCACTACAATTTCTCTCACTCTCTCCTTCACTCTCTCCCTGTCTCAGTGTGTATGTATGCGTGTGTGTAAGCATCTATTACCAAGCATATTTGAGATGACTATTGCGTCCATCCGCTGATTTCAACTCCATACGGGGGTACAGCTGCTTTGGCAAGTGCCAGAGCCCAGCACCATGCAGAATACCTACGGATACATATACTTTAATAATATGTGGGTTATAAATATATACTTTGCAAACTTCTGAAACAATGAGTACATGAAAATTTCACCCCAATATGAATGAAACACTTTGCAGCACATTTATTTATGGCAGATGCCTGTAACACGTGTTACTTCAAGCAAAACTGCAACCACACACCATATCCTGTCTGCGACACAAGCTCTGCAGCACCTCCGATTGGTTTGGTAAAAATTCCCACAATGCCTTTCCCTACTCCAGAGATGACACCGCGGGCTGTACTGGCTGCTGTGCTTTGAGCCTCTAAAGACCTTGTAAAGGTTTGCATTGGCTGATCCACGATACCCGCTATTGCTCCTACAAGCACACAGAGAGACAGACATACAGAAGTGCAAACAGAAATGCGTGCACACACATACTGCAGTCAGTGTGGAATAAGATAATGGTTAAACTAAAGTTAATGAGTGTGTGCATATGCTTGCGTGAAGGAGACTGACCCAGCAAGCTGAGTCCCAGACAAGAAAGGCCTTGGCGCAGGCCATGACCCAGAGTCTCTGGGAGTTGCCTCCTCCACTCCTCCTGGCGCATGTAATATTCCTCATCTAAAGACAGTCTGTCCATATTTCGTGCTAGACTTGTGGCCAGGTTGGTAATGGAGGTCAGAGTACCTAGAACAGATGACAAGAACAGGTGTGGGAGGTGAGGGTTTAGAGACTTCAACTTTGGATGGTATTTTTTTCTGCCAAGCCCTTTTCAGTTTAAATATGAAGTTCTTTTATAACACTGCATTTTTTAAATACTATCAGCAGAAGATGTGAAAATTCAAAGTCAATGAACCTGTCCAAGTATGTGCACATACATAAGTGTAAATGCTTTTACCTTTTGAAATGTGTCTGACAAATGAGGTGGTTCCACGAGACACTCCACTGACGAAAGCTCCAGGACCACGTGTTAGTCCTTCATATGGCAACCTGAAGAAGTCAGCCACTCCATTTCCAATACTGCGTACCAGGCTGGCAGGACTGCCCAGGATCTCTAATGAACCCACAACCCAACCTATATAGATAGCCACAAATCGACCACATACACACACAGTGATCTAATCAGTTTGTTGGAACAACAGTAAATCAGACAAAAGCAGAGTTTTACTGTATTCATAGCTAGAGATTAGAAAAATGATCCGGATTGTATGTGAATGAATATGCAACAGAATGAGCAACACACCTGCTCTGAAAAGGGTTCCTGCAGCATAGTGCAATGTTAGTGCATGTATCAGTTGACGTGGAGTGGTAAAGAGTGGCCCCCTTTCAAAAATGGAAAAAGAAAGTGGTGTGTGGTCCGAGGCAATATACAGCTTCAGAGAAGCATGTACACTGATCAACAGACTGACTGGCTCAATTAGCAGTCGCTGTAGTTGGACAGGCCAAACAAGTGTCTGCATTGACTGGTAAACCTGCACAGGTATAATGAGACTGGGGTCTCCTGACACTCTCTTGTTTCCCACAGAAGAAACAGGAATGTAGGTGTGGAATAGTGTTTTCAGGTAGTATATGAAGGTGTCCTCCAGATAGATGCGTGCTGGTTTAAGCTTGAAACTGACCTGTTCTAGGTGGTACCCATTGCTGGACAGTGTGAGGCCCACAGATAAGAAGCACATCTGACATAACTCTTCCCGAGCCTCAGGATTCAGAAGCAAGTCCCTATCACCCACCCAAGAATCACCTGTGTCTGATAACTGCTCCTGACAAAGCAGGACAGGAAAATGAAAACTGGAGCAACTGTAAAGCTGGTTGTCCATCTGCAGGCTGCCACACAGTATCTGCACAAGGTGGCCATGACAGGTGGGTCTGTCATCTAGAGTGGGCTCTGGTAAGGGTAGCACTACCAAAACTTTAGACATGGTCAAACGCAAGAGATCCACCGAGCCAGTCGGACTTGTGATGTCATCAGAAAGTGCCATGCTAACCTCACTTAGTATCACACGGAAGGACAGCAGCTGATTAGACACTCTGTCAGAAATTAAACAGACAGACAAAAACAAGAGAAAAGTGAATACAGCATCAACTGTTGGTACAAAGACAATGTGAAAGATAGGGAATTCCACTAACTGAAAATCGACTGAGGAACAAACTGATCATATTGTCATTGGCTGTCTTATATGATGTACGAGTATGCTTGTGTTTGTGTAACCTGTGTGAAAATTAGTGTGGCTCTGGTTATGCTAGATAATATGTTTTTCTAAGCTTCTGTTTTGTCATGTATAGTATCTGTGAAAATATATTATTAAAGTACTGGGCATATATTTGGGTTTGAGTGTATTATTTAGAGATTATGGTGCTCGTGTTGTGTACCCGTGGTATCGGATGATCACAGCATCATCGCAACTCTCAGGTGCAAGGGTGAGGATAATGGTGCCACTATGATAAGCTACAGTAACATACAGACAGCCAAAACCTGGCAAGACTGTTACCTACAGAACACACAAAACACAAGGACAGACATTTGCCTTAGTATTCCTGTGAGGACCTTTCATCAATACAATTATTAAAGCAGATAATTAATGTAATACTACACTTAAATCTAACCCTAACACAAAAAAAGAAAAAAAGACTGAACAAGTATGGCTTTCATGGAAGGGTGGCCAGGAAAAAGTCCTTTCTCTTCAAAAAGAAGATGGCAGCATGACGCAAAACTGCACATACTGCAAAAGCTCTGTAACAATATCCTTCAGACTGATGAGACCAAGGTGGAGAGGTTTCATCATGCACAGCACCATGTTTCGTGAAAAGTAAGCACAGTGTCACACCTCATACCAATTGTCAATCATGCTGGTGGTGAAGACTTCAGCTTCTAACAATGTTTCAGTCATTAAATGCTGTTGTTTTCCTTGGCCAATCTGTTTGGTGCCTGGCTGGCCATACACCACTGGTTTCTTCCCCCCCCCCAGGACATTCCAAATTGTTGTATTAGTTATGCCTAATGCTTGTGCAATGGCTCCAAGTGATTTTCCCTCTTTTGCCTAAAAATGGCATTATTTCTCCCATGAACAGCTCTCTGGTCTTCATGTTATTCATAGCAATTGTAAGCAGACAATATTTTGGCAAACCTGGGCAACAAGAAACCCCTGCCAGTCACATGTTCTAATATTTCTGATCACTTGCAAAATGGGTGGGTTCAAACTATGGTTGTGATGAAATTCTGATTTATTGTTTCATATTCCCCCTTTTAACTCAAACCCGAATAATACATAAATATCTAATATCAGAAATTAAATAACCTTGTTAGAATGTGAACCAGTTGCTTTACCGATAAACATATGACCTCTGGCCTTTTAACCAAGTGCACATTACATAACTTTCAATAATATTCAAATCTTTTACCATTTTACCACAATGTATTTGATCACTTAATTGTTTTGTGGATATAGCAGTGTGCACACTATACTACATTTCAGCTGGAATGCTTGCTAAAGTGCACCTGATCCTCATATCCCACATTCTCACAAAAACAAACAAGAACACTATCATGAACAGTCATGTGACTCTGTGACGTCTTCACTAATACATAAACATAAAAACATGAAAAAAAATAGAAATAAGAGAATTGCAAAGAGAATTGGAAGCATGGTGAACATAAACAGCTATATTTATATTTTGAGCCAACAGGAATCAAGTTGTATTTGTTTTGATTTTTGCTTTTCCTAACAACAATTTGGGTATGACATGCCAAATACCTTCTTATAGAAGCATTACTACTTTGCTTTCATTTTGCCTTTGCCCACCTACACATAGAGGGTATTAGTTGATGTTAGTTTTAGTTTTCACTAGTGTTTCTAGTTTTCATTAGTTTTAGTTTTCATTAGTTTTCACTAGTGAAAAGCCATTGAATGGCACTGTGGAAATAAGCAAATGTATCTCAAGACACACACAATGATTGCTGCCACCCATCCAGTTAATGAGTGAAAAATGTACATTGTATACAATGAATATGGCATGCAAATGATTCAGATCTTCAGGGGGAGAAATTGCTTAGCTTCTACCTAAGAAAATCATACTTTTTAAACAAGTATCAACATGATTGGTATTCCTAATGAATATATAAAAAGTAAAAATGGAAGACTGTGCTAAATTAAATAACCATTATATCAATAAATAAATTTACATAATACATACAAGTCTGAATGACTATACAGTTAAATGACCAACAAGATTCCAAGTGGGTTTATCACTGAGGCATGAGGAAAAAGAAGTCCAAAGTACTTACACTCCAAAGTAAAACAAACACGGCTCTAATCAGTGAGGAGCAGCAAGCTACTACTGAAATAAACATGGGTTAGTACCTGTGTGCCAGGGCTGTTAATGTCAATGTCATCAGTCCACTTGGGTGTGGTAGGTGTGGCCACAGGGCTTGGTGGATCAGTGATGCTGAGTACCACTGTGGGCAAAGCATCTCTCTGTCTGCATTCAGGGAAACTAGAGGAATGGTAGTACAGCTCATGGTGCACAGAGCACAAAGGGGGCAACCTCGTACAGAACACCTCTGCCCTAGCAGGTTCTGAGAAACACAGTATGTGGAAACACACAAACACACACAAGATAACATTAATACCATACTGAGCATTTAAAAAATGTTGCAAGATTTTTCATAGCAGAGATACTTTCATGGTGGCTGTTTTTTGGAGTTGGCATGTGTATGTTTTAAGGCGGAGTTGTCTCTTTGGTAGACGTATATGTATACAAACAGTACCCCTTAGGTTTTCCTTCAGCAGCAGGGCTCTAGGACAACGGTTATGGATCAGCATACGGGGACATGGATCTTCACTCACAGCTATGTAGTTGATTCCTAGATGCTCCAGATAGGTCACAACCAGAGCCCTAAAACATGCACATGAACACTAATTTGAGTAATAAAGCACTTTGCTCCCCCAGAGGCCCTCATCTACCAGGTTTAAAGAAGAGATAGAAATATCTCTTCTGTAATCTTTTCTATCTCTTCTTTAAACGTGGTAGATGAGGGCCTCTGGGGGAGCAAAGTGCTTTATTAAATAGATAGAGATTCTGACCCACCTGGTGGTGAGGGGGTTTTCAGCGTTCTGCTGTATGGGCACAGCCATACTCTGCCTGGGAAAGTCAGATCGCACAGGGACTGGCTGGCTCCATAATTTCTCATCCTGCTTGGACTCTACCATGCAGCTGAGAAGAATTCGCTTTTGGGATAGCAGAGAAGGAAGCTCTTCTGTGGGACTCTCTCTCACCACATCCCAGCAAGGCACTGCACACCTGGAAGGACTGCAAGCCTCTGACCCAGGGCCCAGTGTCCACACACTTGTGTGGGAGAGACTATATGGCTAGAGTGTAAGTGGAGTGTGGCATGTGGGACATTAATATAGTTGACTATGGGAAATACCTATTAATTAAAAGAAGTAGGTGTACACACACTCACACTCACACAGGGGCAAAAAAGTATTTAGTCAACCACCAATTGTGCAAGTTCTCCCACTTAAAAAGATGAGAGGCCTGTAATTTTCATCAAAGGCAAACCTCAACTATGAGAGACAAAATGAGAAAAAAAATCACATTGTCTGATTTTTTAAAAATGTATTTGCAAATTATGGTGGAAAATAAGTATTTGGTCAATAACAAAATTTCATCTCAATTCTTTGTTATATACCCTTTGTTGGCAATGACAGGTCAAACATTTTCTGCAAGTCTTCACACACTGTTGCTGGTATTCTCTCTCCCTCTAGAGCAGTGATGTTTTGGGGCTGTCGCTGGGCGAAACGGACTTTCAACTCCCTCCAAAGATTTTCTATGGGGTTGAGATCTGGAGACTGGCTTGGCCACTCCAGGACCTTGAAATGCTTCTTACGAAGCCACTCCTTCGTTACCCCGGCGGTGTGTTTGGGAACATTGTCATGCTGAAAGACCCAGCCATGTTTCATCTTCAATGCCCTTGCTGATGGAAGGAGGTTTTCATTCAAAATCTGAAGATACATGGACCCATTCATTCTTTCCTTTACACGGATCAGTCATCCTGGTCCCTTTGCAGAAAAACAGCCCCAAAGCATGATGTTTCCACCCCCATGCTTTACAGTAGGTATGGTGTTCT
>JAQMYM010000019.1:6862451-6886450 GCA_030014255.1 Parauchenoglanis ngamensis | reverse complement strand
AACATGCAAACTCCACACAGAAAGGCACCCTGGGTGACCCGGGGATCGAACCCAGGACCTTCTTGCTGTGAGGCTACCACCACACCACCGTGCTGCCCGGTAACTTACATTGACAACTTTTTCCGGTTCAGTTACAACAGACTTTGGAGCACTAACTGAAAGGTGTGGGTTGTTCAACTGGAGAGTGCCAATTCAGGGTGATGCATTATATACCGATGGAACATTTTAAACCAATAAGCTACTATTGCGAAAGCAGCTCTGTGTAGAGTGAAATTTGGCCAAGGGCTAAAAAAATCATGTCTGTTGAAGAATGACAGCTGGTAACATATTGAAAGATATGTCCTATAAGGACATTTATTGTAAAATGCCAATATCATTGAGGCATTTAAATAACATACTGTAACTTATTTACCAATCTGTAATGCTACAAAACTGTAACTGCAATTTAAGCAAGTGCATATTCTATGAACTTACTTATCCACTTCATCCCTTGTCTACAGCAAGTCATAATCTATATACTAAAACATAACATGTACTATCATTAGAATTGATAGTTTGGTTTTCATCTTCACATATAGGCTGAACAGATCTGGGAATTTGTGGGGAGCTTTAAAATCTATAGTCTATATTTAACAATTGGTGATCACAATATCCTGGCACTTCCCACATGGCATTACAGTTGGTAATAAAAAAATAATCCAGCATGATTTCAACAGAATTATCTAATGTGGTTTGTGTTTGGAGAGACGACATAAGTGATGCTGAAGTGTAAAGTGACTGCACACTGTCTTCATTGCTGGGCACAACCAGTCTCATGCATTTTGTTTTTTAAACTGAGCATGGTTCAGACTGAATTTCAAACAAGCTATTGTAGATTTTTGTTTGTTTCAATCAATCAATAAAATGAATGCATTATCATGTGGACGGTGGTACTAAGTAGAGAACCATGTTGATAATATGGGGTGTGTGTGTGTTGCACTCACTGATAGATGAGGGTTGCGTGTGTGGGGTGTACTCACTGGTAAATATCTTTTCGCAGTATGGTGCGGGTCAGAGGATTATCTGCCTGAGGAGCCATACTGACGGACCCTATCTTGAGAACAAGTGTGTCCTCCATCTTCTCCTTCAGATGAGAATCTACATACCCACACATCAAATCATCAATCACACTCATGCCTTAAGTACTTTATGAAGAATCTGCTTGATTTAATGATAAAGAAATAAATCCCCATATTTGAGAGCTCACTGTCGTCCTGAAGGGGGCAGAAGACTCGGATCACACTGGTATTGACATAAATGAGTGGCAGACTGCTTGAGGAGAAGACACAGCCCCTCATTGGCTGACCAGATGACCGGTACTCTTTGACTGTCCGTCTGGAAGGTGGAGGCGAGACTGTGTGGAACACCTGGGTTATGCTGGCCAGTAAGGGGCACGAGAGCACCAGGTCAAATGGCTGAGCAGTCAGCAGGATTTCATGCAGACGCTGTGGGGAGCCGTCAGTTCCACCACTACTCAGCCTCTGAGGTCCTGCTCTCTCCTGTCGTGCTGTTAGCTTATGAAGGACATTGCAGGTCACTGCTTGTGTATATGTCAGTGACAAAAAGCCATGAGGCTGATGACATGCCTCCAAAGCCTTTGCTGCCATCTGTTTGGCCAGAAAACGACATACAGCCAATCAACGGTCAATATGAGGCACTCGGATAACATAAGAAGTGAAACAGTTCAATTATTTATAAATACACAGAGGTAACACTAATACAGTATATAAACTATATGAAGCTGACCAACAACTATATGATTTATTAGCATGTATTATGGTACTATGCTATATGATACTATGGCTTATTTCATTGTTGTAAGAGTTTGAAAAGTTTGTGAGCCCTTAAGAATGTTCGGCATATCTGCTTGAACTGCTTATGTAATATGATTTATAAAGATAATAAAAAGTACATAAATATACATAAGTAATAAAAAATACAAATATAACCAGGATGTTAATCAAATCAGGAAATTCATCAAATCACAGAATGGGAAGTGGAACAAACCAGACCTTAAAAACATTATTTAATAAAACTGGAAAGAGAAGGAAAGGAAAGTAAAGACCTGGACGTACACCATTTCACACTTGGTCAGATGTACAGTTCACAAATGGATTAAATTTGACATTCTTGTTAGATAAGATAGGAGATGTTTTCTTCTGAATGTGCCATGTTATATTTGGGTATAAAAAGTACAGTTTAACCACAGTATATCAGCACTAAGACAACACTCACTGTGAATAAGAATAATATCTATTACTTTATTATGGGCAATTTTCAAATACTCATCACCAGAGTATATCAAAATGCTGTGTGCATTGTTTGTCTTTATATATTATTACAGAAATCCAGATAGGTAAAAGAACATCACAAACTTTTCTCACATTTGTAACTTCACCAAGCATTCATTTCTGCAGTTCAGTTATCCTTATGTACTTTTTAGGGGGCTCAGCAACAAAGGTGCTACAACCCGATTGTGTATGCTAGGGTTCTTCGGATCATTATGGTTTTGTGTGGGTTTTTTTATACAAAAAATTTAGGATTTTATGTTCTAGGATCACCTCCAAAAACCTCTTTAATAATAACCCATCTGTTATTACAAGTTAGCCTATAATATTATTATAATGATAACATGTGTAGATCTGTAAGTGGAATTTTGATCATCATTATCGTGATCATCATCTTCATTATCACCATTGTCATCGTCAAGGTGGTTCTTCTTCTTATTATTATTATTACTAAATAGAAAATAATAGTATGGACAATTTCTTTATGGCACTTTTTCCAACATGTTTTGAGTTCATGCACCCTCCAAAACAGCACAAGCTTGTAAAGGATGAACAAAATTGCAAAGGATGAATTAGATTTGCCTGATAGAGAAGACTATTAGCGTTGTTGAGCAAACTGAGCATCTGGCAGCCTACTGCAAATACAAAGACAAAGGTCTGACTCTAGAATTTCGTATAAAAATAAATCAACAAAAAAATCCAAAAGATTAGAGGGGTGCTTACAATGGTGTTCAGATTAATTAGAACTGTTCAGTGCTCAGAGCGTGTGTGTTTGAGTAGGCTGATGGAAACTCAAATTGGCAAAACAGAGGAGAGAGAATCTGCTTACAGGAGAAAAGAAGGGAGAAAAGTGGCTGAATGGGTCTTGGTGCTTAGCTTGGCGGAGCAGCAGGGTACGTCGGTTCAGTTTGTCCGTGCAGGATAGCAGCACCCCACTACACACACCTGACCACATGCGACCAGCCTTCCCACTAGAACCCCAATGTAAGGTTAGAAGAAGACAAACAAAATAATTAAAAAGGTCAAAAGACATGATTTTAATTAATCTGTAACACAAGACACTGAAAAGGATGGAAGCAGCACCAGTATCATATAAGTAAAGACTCATTCACATGGCTATTCACATAGCTATTCACATAGCTGGTAATTGTTAGGCCTTTTCTACTCTCCTTAAACCTCAAACGGAGGATATGCTCATTTTTCTCTTTCTCCTCTCCTAGGTGATTAAATTTGTTTGTTGAAACGGAACGTCACAAGCAGGGAAAAATCAATATAGTACAAGCGTAACATCCGTATATAGATGAAAAAGGAAACCGTGATGGAGTGTGAGTAGTACACACCATCAAGTAAGTGTCAGCAACAAGCAATACCACCCAGCCTTCAGCACCAAGAGAATCGATCACCAACAAATTACATGAACCATCTTAGCCAATCAGAGAAGGTATGGAAAGAACCACACAGGAGACAAACACTGCAATGCATTTTTGGAACGCTCTGCAGTCAGTCTGCAGCACATATGCAGTCTACGAATGGAAACAGCTCTGAAATACACAATGCTGTTTCCACTGCCCTTGTATGCTGCAGAATAACTGTGTCTGTTCCTCTGTAGTTTTAGTTTAGCAGCAGGTTCTGTAACTGCAGGATCTCACCACTGCTTTCTCCTTGCATTGCAGAATCACTCCTTCAAAACAGTCAGCCTCATCTGGTCTAGAACATAAAGCCTATTTCAGCATACAATCTCAGCATACACACCCACCTATAACCACTTACAAATGAGTTAAAGCACTCCTTAAAACAGTAAAGCCATGTAAACAGTGTTTGGTGTTTTCAACCAAACAGTACAACTCAGGTTAACAACCAACACACACACACACAAGTATACAAATCATTTTCTTTCATCTACTCTTTAGCTCCCATTCTCCCCATGTGTCCTACCTGCTTCTATAATGGTCAACGTTGAAACTGCTCACTTTACATTTCAGTTTGGTGTACACATCCTGCATGTCCACTGATGCACTTAGATCCTCCAGTTCACTGAGCACACAGATCTCTGCAAACAAAAACAACACTATCCACTACTTTCACACATTCAGCACATTGTAAACTGTGCACAATATCAGCCAAGTTTTTATTATATAACAGTAATTCTACTTTTGTTCTATCAAGCTTGCACATGAAATAAAATGCTAAGAAATTAACTACCAAGGGCTTTCGTTATCAGAGTCAAACACACTTATGAACTCACAAAGACAAAGTTTGTTTATTACACAGTCATACTGGGTCCCTCTATAAATTAAGGGCTGTGCTGTAATCAGTTACATCCAGACCCCTCCAAAAGTATTGGAACAACAATGCCAATCAATTGTTCGTTGCTATTCACTGAAGAAATCTGGGCACGAGATCAAAAACGTATACTAGATGATAGATGAGACTTACAGCTATCATTTCCTGATATTTACATCCAGATGTATTCAACAACTTAGAGCATGGCACATTTTGTTTGAACCCACCCATTTTTCAAGTAATCAAAATTATTGTAAGACGTGACTGACGGGGTTTCTTGTTGACCAAGTGTGACCTACCACAAGATTGTAAAGGGCTCACTAATCTTTATTGATAATGTAACTCATGATGGTGGCAGCAGAAAAATTCAGAAGTCTACAGAAACATTCTGTCTGCCAATTTACAGAAAAATCCATCCAATTTAATTCCAATTTAACTTCATCAGGCAGCAAGACAGTGACCAAAATACAATGACAACACAACAAAGGTCTTCATCAGGAGAAAACATAGAAGGTTTTAGAGTGCCTAAGTCAAATGACCAGAACATAACCCAACTGAGTATGCACTTCACTTCCTGAAGAGGAGACTAAAGGGAGAAACGCCCAAAACAAGCAACAAATGAAAAAAGATGCAGTACAAGCCTGAAAAAGCATCACAAATGCAGCAGTTTGGTGATGACAGTTGCCTAGTGGCTTGATGCAGTTACTGCAAGCAAGGGACATGCAACCAAATATCAAGTCTTATTTACTTTAAGATGATCTGTTCCCATACTTTTGCTCACCTAAAGATTGGGTGGTCTGCCCCCAAAACTGTCACGGTTCAAGTTGTTTAACATGTATTGATATAACTATCAGGAAATGGAAGATGAAATTGTGATCTATTGTTTCATATTTGTCTTTTATCTCATCTCAAACCCAAATGTCTGTAGTGTACAGCAAAAACAAAAGAATTGGCACTGCCATTCCAATACTTTCCAGGGGACTGTACATTAATGCATGCATGTATGTATATATGTGTGTGTGTGTGTGTGTGTGTGTGTATACACACAGTCATGGGAAGAAGAAAATAAAACAAAAACAAACAAAAAAAAACAACACAACAGATTTCAATATCTAGTCATTTTTTTTCTCTAAAAAGTAAAACATTTATAAAGAAGGTTAGAAAAAATAAGTACACCCTGTAATTCAGTAGCATGTAGAAACACCCTTGGCAACAATAACTTTTCTGTAGCATATATCGGTCTCTGACATTGTTTGGGAGAATGTCTGGCCTACTTTTCTTTACAACATTGCCTCAGTTCATTGGTTTGTGGGCATTAGTTTATGCACAGCTCTCTTAAGACTTAAGATTACGTTAAAAATTGTATGTGGTGACAGAGGCTTGATGTAGCGCTTGGGGTTTTCTTTACATTTCTGAGCAATAAAAGGTTTGACATTGGACTGAATTTGCTGGGATGCCCACTCCTGAGAAGATGGGTAATTCTCTTTCAGATGAAGATGGGTAAGGCTCTCCATTTGTAAACAATCCTGCTCACTGTAGAATGGTGTAATTCAAATAGTTTGGAGCAGTGTTAATTTTGTCAGATTTGTAATTTAGTTTCAATCACTTACTCAAAATTGCAGTTACATTTTAATCTCTCTTTTTTTTTTAGTCTAGATTTAGTCAGGGGAACGCCGTTTTAATTTTAGTCTAATTTAGTTAATGGTTTACTCATAACTTTCTTAGAGAGTTTCATGATACTTGTAAAATGTGCTCTGTAGACTATTATGGATGGGGTATATTTTTTTGGAGGGGGGGAGGGGCATGACTGGTGTTAGCCATGATTCTGTTATTGTTCTGCTAGTTTTCAAGTGAAGAGGGCATTTTATACACCGTAATGGTGATGACCACTATTTTCATATAAAGACGTTACTCCGTTCAGACCAACGCTGTGCGTCTGTCCTGAATCAAATACATAAAATCCAGGAGCATTATGAAACGCTCACAGTGCAAGCTTGTTGGTGTTGCGGTGTGCACAAACAAAGCAAGCAAGCCTGGCGAACCAGATTCCCTCGCCTCCCAACTATGGCCAGGAACATGAAACGGGGAAGGTAACAAACTGTTATGGATTTTCCTTAAGGATATTTCTCCAGGCTGTAAAAAGCCCCTTGAGAAGTAAGCTAGGTTGTCTGCTTGAACAGAACAAGCTATTTTATCTCATCTTAATTCATCATATTGATGAGCAGCAACAGATGCTTCTCTGAGGTCACGGCTGACAGCACATCTTGGCATGATTTTGACACAAGATTGAATGATCCGTTGTGCTTATATAAAAGTAGCCACATTTTTTGATGATTAATTAATCTTGTACATTTCATTATTAGCAACATGCTGCTTATTACTCTCATAATGATTGTGGAAGTAGGAAGGGTGTACACATGTTTTCCCACCTGGTTTCTGAATGTTGGTTTACCTTTTTTTTTTTTTTTTTTAAAAAACTGTGTTCACAGACAATGGTCTTCAAAAGTGTACCTGAGCCCATGCAGTGATTTCCACTACAGAATCGTGTCTGTTTTTAATGCTGTGCCTCCGAGGGCACAAAGATCACCGACATCCAATTTTAGTTTTTGCATTTTGCATTTATTAGTTAAGCATTACACATCTTTTCCAGTCTTCTGTTGCCCTTGTTTCAACTTTTTTGAAACCTACTGCTGGCAACAAATTCAAAATTTTTCACATTTCAATATTTGATATGTTATCTTTATTCTATTTTTAATCAAATTGGGTTTACATGATTTGCAAAGTTGCAGTGTCCCACCTTTTTTGGAAATGGGATTTTATTATTTGAATGGCATGTTAAATTTACATTTACATTTATGTCATTTGGCAGACGCCCTTATCCAGAGCGACTTGCATATATCTCATTTATACAGCTGAGCAGTTGAGGGTTAAGGGCCTTGCTCAAGGGCCCATCAGCGATAGCTTGGCAGTGCTGGGAATTGAACTCATGACCTTCCAATCACTAGTCCAATGTCTTAACCACTGAGCTACCATTGCCCTAAACGAATAAATGAATGATTGAATTATGTAGGTCTCCCCGCTTAAAAATAAATTCACAAAACTTTTTACTTGTGTCTCCAATCAAACAGTTAATGAAATAATTAGCTGGTCAAATTAAAAAAGTACTAATAAAAATACTACTCTAACATTAGTGTAATAATAATGATGAATGGGACGGTGTTACAGCAGGTCATGCAGCCTCACAGCTCGGGTTACTGTCTGTGTGGGGTTTCGCATGGCCTCCCCGTGTCCATGTGGGTTTCCTCCAGGTTCTCAGGTTTCCTTCCACTGTGCAGAAACAGGAAGGTGAGTCGGCTATGCCAGGTTGCCAAGGTGTGAATGTGTGCGCATAGTGTCCTGCGATGCAATGTTCTCTTGCATTGTGTGCAATATTTTCAGGATACGACCCAGACCAGGATAAAGCTATTACTGAAGATGAATGAATGATAATAATAATAATAATAATAGTAATAATAATAATAATGATGATGGTGATTTGCCTTTCCATTTAGTGCATGTGAGACTCTCTATATTAGAAGTGCAACTCTAGATACTATGTTCTTCATATATGGGTTTTCAATGGTTAATGGTTTCAGCTTCCTGACCTGATTCTACTTGGACCGTTTGGCAAAATGTAGACCATCTGTTATAGGGTTCCTCCAAAAGAAAGTACCCAGCTAGCCATTTAGAGTGCAGATAGAAGTAACTTTCTTTTCTTTAAGCGTGTAGATCGTTAAATAAGTGACCATTACAAAGCTCTGATGCTGGAGACTGCTTCCATAAATCTTAACGTTAATCATCTACATTGAAAATTTCACCATATCAACAAAATTTTCCCGGTTGGATTTTTTCAATCCTTTTATGCTCAGCTTTAGATTACGTAGAGCATGAATGAGCTGTTGCTACCAAAAACGATAACGTGTTAAAACAGCTCATTAATGTAAATATGATAAACCATTCTGACTAATTTGATTTGAGAATTCAGCAGTGTTACTGTATAGTGTACATTATTATTAAAATGGCTTCTCAAGTTTACCCTGGATAGTTAAAGGTGCACTATGTAGGATTTATGAGGATCCATTAGCAGAAACAGACACATCTACTACATGACATTCTCACTTCACATAGCTGCCATCTTGTGCACTAAACAAGCCTTATTAGACCTGAGGTTAAGGTAAGGGTTAGGATTAGGAAGTACTTCCAGCTGTTAACACGTGGTGTCTCAGGGAGTGTGTTGTATACTGAAGTGGGTGTGTCTTGTCAGCTGTGAAACTGCAGATAGACAAATGGCCATTTGCATGGGTACCTGTGACGACTTCCTGGGAATTTCTTGCTGGGATAATCAACTTCCTGTTGAATGGTGATTGGCGAACACAATGGAGCAATCGGGACTGTTGTTCAGCTGTTCTCTCAAACATCGTCCCAAACTGACCATGGCATAGGTTACACAATTAGTGGAGTGCAACATGCCATCTAAAAAATATGACTATTTTCATGAAAATTACCTTTTCAACTGTGAAGGTAAGTGCTCTACTGTTAATGCTATTTTGCTAGCTAGCATCATATTCCATGTTAATTTATAAATGGAGCAATTTTCATTCTTTTTTCATGTTCTCTTCTCCAGTGGTCTGTTGACATTTATTCACTGTGGCTGCAGATACCGTCTGTACTTATTTGTTCAGTTACGCTATTGTGTTTTGATATTTATTCACTGTGGGTTCACGTATACACTTATTTATTCTCTTACCCTTTCATGTTTTGATATATTCACTGGGGTTGCAGATCTCTATACGGAGTGTTTTGTCACTGGTTATCTCCCCGCCTTACACGGAAAGAGTAGTCTTATTTTTCTTGATAATAATACATATGTAATATGAAGGCGAGAGGACTGCCCATAGTGGCTGATTGTCTCATATTACTCTTGTTTTTCTATAAAACTTTGTTCAGAAGGCCCATAATCATTCATTAATCTCATCATTAATCATTTATTATAACAATAACAATTTTATTCCATGCCTTGTAGTGTCCCACACGTCTCTGTGCTCCTGTAGGTCACTTTACAGATTGGACAGCTCAACATGCTAATACGCAGCAGAAACAACTTGTTTTTTCCAGTGTGCACATTTTGGTATGATGAAAATCCAATAATATAGTAATAATAACAATAATAATAATATAGTATGTAATTTTACCATTTGTTTTCCATTGTCTAATTTGTTTGATGCAATCTGTCAATTTGTTTGAGAGGGTATTCAGCCAGGACCGGTCGCTAGTTAGGAAACCAAAATTGTCTGGCAAGTATGTCTGTAAATCGACACTGTACAAAGCATATGCAGGTAAGGACATTGTCAGTTGTCCGTGTTAATTAGGTGGTGTTTTATATTTTGTTCCTTGCATAATATGTACAGTCTTTCACATTAAAACATCTTTTTTTTGTATTTAGATAGTGAAGCTTTTATAAATCCTCATGTATTGGAGATTATTGAGAGTTTCCGAAACTCCCTGTGCTCGGCCCGAAACTTGAGCGCATATTGAATGTTGTTCCCAACTGCCATCAGCTACTCTTGTTGGAGAGTATAACAAGGAGTCCCGAGATGTCAGCTTTTCAATCAGAAATTCGTAGACCCAGGATAACAGCAAGAAGGTTTCGAGAAGTGTGCCATGTGCGAATGGAGTCATCTGGCCAATCTCTGGCAAGAAGAATAAGCAAGGGAACACAGCAGACTGAAGCAATGAAAGAGGCCTTGAACTTGAAGCAGCAGTTTTGGAGAGATACTCTGAATTCTGTCGTGTTAATGTGTTACCTTGCGGATTTGTCATTCATCCAGATGCTCCTCATCTTGGTGCCAGCTCCGATTCAAAAGTGTTTGATCCATCTGGAAAGCCATGCTTTGGGCTTGTAGAAATAAAATGGACAGATGTTGAGCGTGTTTTACAAACAGGACACGTAAAGCTCATCAAAGGTGAAGCTACACTTGAGGAAAAAAAACATAAGTACTTCTGGCAAGTGCAAGGTCACAGACATGAAGATAGACATCACCGTGGAGAGAGTACGGAGGGATGATGACATGATCTCTACAGTGAAAGATCAGCTGGACCTGTACTGCTTTGGTGTCTACATGGAAGAATATTAAAAAATCTGTAAATAAATGTGTTGCATAAGGAGCGTTTCTTTTTCTACAATATCAAGATGAATCCAGGGGCCAAAACTCCAGTGTTTATTAAATATTTTAATCGATTTCACAAGTATATTTGTCAAAACATGTTTAATGGAAAGCTTTTAAATTGAAGGCTGGTATTAACACTACTTTAATTTTGTCAACATGACAGGATTTTGATTAAACAATATAATTTATTTAATGAATACATTAAAAGCGACAGTCAAAAGTGTGATTTGTTCGACGCGCTATGAAAGAAGTTAACATCTCCAGAATAAATGATTACAAAGTGTGGGCGTGTTGTGGCTCCTGGAGTAACAGGAGCTTTAAGAGTGTCCTCATATAACGGTGTCCTTTCCTATTAAGTGAAAGTTAGCTTGCAAACAGCAGTTGGTCCACACTTGGTTCACTGTGCCAATGGGACAGCACCAATTGCGTGACGGAAGACGGTCATTCTCTATAAAATGCAGACGACATACAAAAGAGGTACCTCGATTATATGAAACACTGAACCTTCATTGCGTCCTATTGCGCGAGTCCATTTCTTCTTTTCGCCTTTATCAACGGGGAGGTTGTGAAAACTCAGATACGGTTGTTTTTGTTTCGAAGTAGAACAAAAACGAGCACTACAGAAACTCTACGTCTTTGTTTCTGACATATAACCGGATATGCCGGACACCAGCAAGCGAACGCTTCTGAGTTTATGAACCCGGAATTGGAACTTCTCCAAGTGGACCAGAAGCACCAGAAGGACGACAAGGAAGGAGAAGAAATACAAGAAACAAGGATATGAAAGAAGGGGAATCAGTGTTTGCTGGTGCTGGCTAACAAGTTTGAGAGCACAAATTTTGAAAAATATAGGACCATATTTATTATATAATATGATGAAAAGCAAGGGAGTGTGAATATAAGTACTTGGAAGTACGTTACATAGAATCCTGCATTGTGGATCTTTAAATTTTTAAATAGGTTCTACTTAGAACGCTATCTCTCTGATATTTTACACAATCTTTAATGATTCCCTTTAGGAGAACAACCCAAAACACCATTCAGGGTTCTAGATTTAACCTTCATGTCTATGTGTAGTGTATGTCCTAAGATAACGGTGTGCAATTTGAGACACAGCCGTTCTTTATTCAAGGCAAGAATCATCTGTATTTGGTGAAGTGTAGCACTGAAAACAGAGCAGAAGAGGAACCTATACTGTCCTTCAGTTCCTGCACAGCTCTTTAAATTACAGTGTGGCAATTATAACAAATAAATCCGAATCCACCCAAACCTCCAAATAGTGTTCAATCCTGCTGTGTGTGATTATTGGTTTGTAGTTCATCAATAATGGCTTAACCACATC
The DNA here is from genome assembly GCA_030014255.1 of Parauchenoglanis ngamensis. Taxonomy (NCBI): domain Eukaryota; kingdom Metazoa; phylum Chordata; class Actinopteri; order Siluriformes; family Auchenoglanididae; genus Parauchenoglanis; species Parauchenoglanis ngamensis. The sequence continues at coordinate 6,874,292 of JAQMYM010000019.1, read as the reverse complement.
ATCGATTAGGCTAGAATCTATTTTCTTTCTATTTTTTTTCATGGACTGCGCATTAGCTTCATATAGCTCACCTCCCCTCCTCCCTCCACCATCACCAAGCACCTGCTATAAAGGATTCCTGGCGCCGTCGCCTCATTCTGTCTCTCTAAACCATCGCTGTCTGTCTCTGCTCTACTCCACTGAGAGGATCGCGCATTGATTTCCCGCTGAGCCGACAAAATGGCTTTCACCATGCTGAGTAAACACAGGTAATAAAGGAAATCATTGGGTGATCGTGCTAAACATGCTCACGTGCGCGCACTGCTGTTATGTAGTAATAAAGCTAATAACGTGAGCAGAAGAGCCAGTGATGCGTGTGTCTGACCTGCTGTTTTACCAAACCGCTTTGCTTTCACACTGTTCACGCTGATGTTAATCAGAGTGTCTGGGAAACATCCAGGGAGTGTGTAGAGGTGTGACTGGCTTCTCAGTGATGAGTGTATGGCAACAAATATCAACACTGTATTATACGTATAAACGTATTATGTTGGGAATACCACACGACAGACCATGTAGCTATACGAAAATAATCCAAGCCCGACGCCGTGTGGAGCTACCGTTATCACCCCGAGATGGATTATGAAATTTGCTATATTTTTAATCGATAGCGTTTAATTTCACGATCGCTTACGTATGTTATAGCAGCCATAAACAATCATTCCTTCACTGGTTCCCTTTTAATAAGAATGCAATTTTTCATGTTACTGAAACCTCAAAGCGTAAAGTCTGGAAGACTTTCCCAAGGTGGAAAACCTACTGCCAGTTACAGAACTATGACACAGGAGACTCCTTCCATAAATGTCAAACATAAACATCTCCTTAAATAAAACGTCAAACACATCTTCACGCGTTCATGTTTACCTTTCATATATGATACGTTTTTCACTTAATATTAACCTTAGATTATGTGGTACATCCATAAAAAGCCTCTGCGTATGAACTGTTACTATAGAAACCGTATTGTAATAGAACAATCCATGAATATTCACCATTATTCTTGTTAAAGCTGGAATAACTTGAGAATTCAGCTTCTCTGTTGTATAATGGGGAATAATGAATTGTATAATTCAAACGGCTTTAAAATCACAGGGTTTACTGAGCAGAAACTCATCAAAATACATCACAGATCATGAGTATGTGTGTATTTAGGCATCGCATGTTCACATACATCATTGTTCTGTGGATGGAAGAAAAATAGTCCTAATGAATTCAGTGCTATCTGAATAATTTGATATAATTTTTACGAAACAGAGAGGAGACCTTAAGCTCTTGACCTTTCCCCCTTACATTACCGTGATTATAGTGGGCTATATTTTATAAGGCACACTGAGGGCAGATGTGAGGCAACAGGGTCTCAACCTCTGCTGTGATATTATCCCAGATGTGCTTCAGCAAGTCAAGCTTATGATGATTTTTTCTACAATCCCTCGGCTCCGTATGGAGGTTTCATCTCTGACTTCTCATGGATGCATGACCATAGGATTATACTGATCACCAGGGCCTTTAATTTAACCCTTAAACTGCAATTCAATACGTTTGCATAGTGATTTTAACAGTAGACATTGTCACAAAGCGGCTGTCCAGAAACTATAAGGGATAAAATGCTGCATGATGCAAGTGATGTGATAATGAAGTGGTGTCATGTTTAGCATGCAAAAGCTGATCATTTCCCTGTAACAGCACATCCGGGAGTTTTATTTATTCCTCTTACAGGCTAAGATAGCGATTTACTGTACGATATCTATCTATCAAACTTTTTTTTTGTTGGTTTGTTTTAAACTAGTGTTCTATTTTTCGGAAGATGATGATTTATTTTTAACCTCCTTGCATGATGCAACAGTCTTAAATGGTGTAAATTTTGTATGTTGATATAATATGACACTGGGAAATATTTTTTTTGGAATTACAGTATGTTTTAGCCTGTTTTTACTTATGGATATTTTCACAGGAGTTTTATTTAGACAATTAAAATATCATGCAATTTTGAGCAAAAAAAAAAGAAAGAAAGAAAAACTAACGTGAATATATGTATAAAAATTAAATTTGCATGAAAGGGTTAAAGAATGACATCATTTTTATCCATTTATTGTTAAATGTAATGCTGTGAAACGTCCATGAAACAAATTAGTTCCTGTTGTCACATGAGTTATAGATGTCAAACCCCAATGTCTCTTCTCTGAAGCTAATAAGATGAATGAATGAGACAAACAACGCTTCATATTGCTGGGGGGAAAAAAAGGTAACACCCTTCCTGAGAACTTTATCGTGGCGGAAAACTTCATGTTAAGCACTGAAACTGGAGACTCATTTCCATAAATGTGTAAACGAATGTTGCTTTATATGCAAAGAATTTTATGTAGCTGGACCTTCCCAAAACGTTAAAGCGTATGTACAGTACACTTACACACCCGAAAGCCGTAGGTCATGTGATATATGTCATTCTGTCATCTACTGACATCCAGAAACATTGATAAGTGGTCATTACATAGGCTAATTACTGCACATGCTTAGGTTTTACCTTGCCTCCTGCAGTAACGGAGCATGTAATCTGCATGTCATCGCTGATGTAAAGCGACTATGATACAGGTTGGACGAGACCGAGCCCCAGCAGGCCGTGTGTGATCAGTTATTCTGAGGGCTCACCAGGGGGCTGAGGTTCTCCTCATTAGAGTGGACAAAGCAGGTGCAGCGTTAACTAAATGAAAGTGATAATGTCAGCTCATCCATCCATCCTTTCCTTCCTCCCGTCACTGATGGAGCGCTTTCTATTAACAAATAATCAGCCTTATAATTTGTACAGTTTAAAGAATGATCTCATAACCTTTTCTCCATTTAAAGTTACTTTTAATGCTGTGAAAATCAGCGAAATGTTTTAGTAGCCATAAACCACTGATCCTATTTGTTCCCGCCTCATGAAGCTGACCAACATTTCTTTTTTTCTCTCCTGAAACTCGTCATGTCAGCAATAAACCACGAAGTCTAAACTCTTCTTTCCTAAAGTCTTTCCTTTAAAAAACTTAAAGTTAAAGCTTTACCTCTGGCTATTAAAAACACTGAGCCTGGAGACTCCTTCTACAAATACTAGCACCACGTCAACAATTACACAGTTTTGAATGTTGTTACTACAGAAATGAGAACGTGTTCGATTGAGCGCATTAACGTACGAGGTGTTATAGAAAAATTCATCAGTACCTTCTGACCAATAAGAATTGAGAATTCTGTGTTATAAGGTTTATGAGAAGCTTTGGGAAACAAGACAGGCTTCAGATCCGCAGTAGTGTTGCGTCTATGCAGCAGAGAAAGGGAAATAATCTCACCACTCCAGAGGAGAACACAAGGTAGATGGCAGGGAGGAATTTGATGAGCTGAAAATAGCAGTGTGCTCGAGTGTGAGAACAAGTGTGTGAAGGTTAAAAGATGGAAGCGCATGATGTAGTACTGGAATACATGCGGAAAGGTGACGCTTGATAAAGGAGGGAGGAGCTCAGGAGCTGAAGCCGTTGCCGTGGTGCGCGATGGGAAGCGGTGGGGTGGAGATGTGAGAGGTGAGCGCCTCTTCGAGGTTCTGCCATTTACCTGCTGCAACAGGGGGTGTTATATTTTTAGGCACAGAGCAATGAGCGATGGAGCACCTGGAGACTGCAGCAAATCATCATGAGGGGTGAGAAAGAGCCAAGGACAACAAGAGAAAGTGAAACAGCAGTTACTCAGTCCATGACAGAAACACTCGCAGTTCGAAATGACACATTCTGGTCGATTGCAGGCATATCTTCTCTTAATTGGTAATAAAAAAAATCAAACCTTAACAGTCTGATTGCATTACATGAAGAAGGCTTTAAGCCCCGCCCACTTCACAATCCCTGAAAAGCTTGCTTTCTGATGTAAGTGACAATTTACATTGTAAACACTAACTTGACTCCACCCACCATATTATCTCGTCAATAATGTACAGCAGCTACCAATCGGGAAGTGCGAAGGCCAACAAGTGCTTCCTCGGGGATGCGTGAAGCCAGCCAACAGCATCTTTTCGAACTGCTGCGTCACAGGGCGGTGTAACAAACTCAAAGGAAATGCCGTCCGCCTTCTTACGCATACAGTACTGTAGACAAGTCTTAAGCGCATGCAAAAAATGCTGTTATGTAAACCGGACATCAAAACTAATGAAAATAAAGCTTTCTACTGTCTCCGGTGTAACTCGTGCATTTTTTTAATAAGAAATTGAACTGGTAAGTTTTACTGAGAATCTGCCACAGTTCTCATTTTTCAAACACAAATAGTTTTTTGAGACAGTAATGTTTGGAAATCTAACATATTTTTGTACTGACTCAATAATGCAGAGTTCATCAAATAAATATCGATATTTATCTATTTTAAAAAGAGGAGTGCTAATACTTTTGCACAGCACTGTACAAGAGCTTAACGACTTGATTGACACGGGTTTTATCAAAATCATTTTTTATATGTTTGGAACCAAAAAGTTTTTATGTGATCTGCATTCATGAAATTCTAGTTTATCATGTAATAAATACATAGTAATATAAAATAAAATTGTGCATAAACAACCTTATGAAAGCATGCTTCAGAAACACACACACACACACACACACACGCACACACACACTTGACCAGCGCAGCGCCCTCACTGTGAGCTCCTTCTGCTCTCATTCTGGCCATGCAGAGAACCATGTTCAAGGGGACAGCAAATACGTGACATGAAGCAGCATCCCTCCAGCCATGCGCTTTTCTAAACCCTTTTCAATTGTCTGTCAAAAAAACAGCTCACATCCTCATGCCAGACCTCTTCAATAGGTTTTATTAGAGATGACCCTTTTTTGGAAAGAAACTAGAAATGAACTCCCTGAAGTCTGTTTATAAATTGTCCAGGAAATACGGCTTTTGTTTTTGCGTGGTCTGCTGCAGCATTCGCGTAATTCTCATTCGCTTAATTAGAATTATATCTGAGGATGCAGGCGACAGGCCGGTTTGGCTCATCCTGAGACTCGCTGGAGTGAATCAGGCATGGAGAAGCTGCCACAGGTGAGACACAGGCGGGGGGATGGAACACTGGCCAAGTCTGAGATGAAGCACTCTGTTTCATTTCATTTCAACCCCTCCGCTGCGTTAAGTGCTCCAAATGGGCTTTCATGTTATACGATTGTTGGCCTTTACTGAATTCTCAATTCTAAGAAGGAAAATCTAAAGTTAACAGTTTAACCTTGATAATAAAGATTTCTGTACAGAACGCGTCACCATATCAACAAATATACACACACACACACACTCATTGTCCACTTTATTAGGAATACCTGCACATTCATGCCTAACCCTAAGCTTCTGACCTCTCATCAACGGGGCTTTTCCACTCAATGTTTTTTGTTTTTCGTACCAGAGATCAGACTTTCTTCATTCTGATATTTGATATGAACGTTAAGTCGAGCTCTTGACCTGTATCTGCATGAGTTTATGCTTTACACCAGTGCCACATGATTGGCTTGGCTAATTGGACAGCTGCATAAATGAGTTGAGCATCCTAATAAAGTGAACTGTGAGTGTGTACATTTTTAAAAATGTGCCTGTGAATGAGTTGTTACTATACAAATGATAAGGTGTTAGACCGAGCACATTAAAATTAGTGATCTGCAGTTGCACTACTGTTAGAGCCGCTGCTATAGAAAATTAATCATCTCTTGTGAATCACAGTTGAGTGCAGTTGCCATTAACCTTGACTGTCAGATTCAGGGTCTGCCAAAAAAAAAAAAAAACCCTCTCTACACTCAATTTAATATGTCTCAGGTTAACAAGAAAAACAGTATTGATTTCATCCCATTGCCTGTGAAGGAGTATTTATTTATTTATTTATTTATTTGTGTGGGAGCAGGTTTCTCTGCATGGCCCAATGTGAAAAATGGCAGAACTGACTTTTGTAGATGAGACGAGACAGTGTGTGAGAAAGGGAGGGGGAAAAAAGGAGAGAGAAAGAGGGGTGGGTGGGGAGAGCTTCTCTGTTGTTGGTGCTCACTGTCAGCATCAATCGCTTTCGCATTTTGTTTAGCTGCTGCCAAAACTCACAAGTCACTACTGACAGAAGCCAATTACGCTTCGTTTCTCTCCACCTGCTGCAAACGCAATTAAGCATGGAAGTGACAAAACAACACGCACGGATACACACAGGCGCGCACACACACACACACACACACACACAGGCGCGCACACACAGATTCATCATTAAGCTTTTTTTAAGTGTATTAAAATGTAAGAGTATTTGTGCTTGTGTGTGCACAATTCATGGCATATTGCATTCACGACTCTGATACTGTTTAGAAACCATAAAAGTTGACTGGTATTGTATGAACACACAATTTGCAGTCTGCTTTGATTTGCCAGACATCCAGATAGCGGTCTTTGCATACTACCCTTACGTTGCACACTGATTCATATCGGATGTTGTAATCAAAGCATTTTTTAACAAGAATCGCTATCCTTAGTAACTTAACTTTTGTAACTGGTTGTACTGGTTGTAAATTAAGTTGTACAAGCTGTTACAAATAACAAGAGCTGAAAAATCTACCTTTGAAAATAAACATAGCACCAATACAGGAAAATTCACCTAAAATTTCCATCAATGAGTTTACAACAAAAAAAAACAATACACAATTATTAAACCTAGTCCTACAATATGTCCGCATTTTACTAATTTTAAGCTTGAAACTGGCAGATAATGTTCATTTTAAAGGTCCACTTTGTAGGATTCAACCACCTGAATGCCCCTCCCTTACCCCGCCCTTTCCAAGCGTGTATTAGAGCGTACGGTTGCCATCAGGTGCCCATAGTGTGCTTCCAAGTACTTACATTCACACTCCCTTGCTTGTTCTGTGCTAAAAAATAAGTATCATCTTCAGTTTTTCAACATTTGGGTTCTCAAACTTGTTATCCAACACCAGCAAACACTGATTCCTCTTCTTTCTTCTTCCTTTTATTCCTTTCTTTTTCTTCGACATCCTTCTGGTGCTTCCAGTCAGATTCACACTACCACTTGTAAAAATGTGAAATGTGGATGGTGCTCACTAGCGGTTTGTCCGTTCTGGGCTACTGCAGCATGGCGGCTCCACAGAGGTGGACCTGCTCCCGATGTAGATATAAAGGACTCGTTCTAAGCTTACAAAAACACAACGATTCATAGTTATACAGGTAATTATACACTTATTAAAACATACTTATGAATATATTCCATTTCTGCCAATAGAGCCCCCTAAATCCTACATAGAGGACATTTAAGTAGTAATTTTCAAAAAGAAGACAAGTTTGAAATGAGTAAAAGTGTCAACAAATATGCTTGATAATCTGATAATTGTTTTATTGTAATCTCATCATCCAAAATGTTAAATATATTCAATATATGTACAGTTAGGTAAGTATATGGACAGTGACAATTTTCATATTTTTGCCTCTGTACACCACCACAATGGATTTCAAATACAGCCATCAAGATGTCATAGAAGTGTAGACATTCAGCTTTAATTCAAGGGATTTAACAAAAATATTGGATTAACCATTGAAGAATTATAGCTATTTTTTAGTCCCTTCATTTCCACAGGCTCAAAAGCAATTGGACAGTTGACTGAAGCAGTTTCATGGAGAGTTATGGCCTGTTTCCTTGCTATTTAATGACCAATTAAGGAGGTAAAAGGTCCAGAGATGATTCCAAGTGTTACATTTACATTTGGCAGCTGTTCAAGGGAACTCTCAATATACAGTCCTAAGAAGTGTCAATACAACTGAAGGTGGTCATCATTTGATTGAAAAACAAAGCAGACCTATCAAAAAGATAGCAGAAACTTTAGAAGTGATCAAATCAACAATTTAGTACATTGTCAAAAAGAAGGAATGCATTGGTGAGCTCAGTAACACCAAAAGGCCTGGAAGACCATGGAAGTCAACTAAAGTGGATGATTGTAGAATTATTTTCTTTGTGGAGGAAACCCTCTTTAAAACAGTTAGTCAAGTCAAGAAGACTCTCAAGGAGGTAGGAGTATCATTGACAAAGTCTTCAATCAAGACACACCTTCATGAATGTAAATACAGAGGGGTTAACCTCAAGATAAAAACCACTGGTAACATACAAGGACAGAAAGGCCAGATTAAACTTTGCTAGAAAGCCTGCCCGGTACTGGAACAGGATTCTTTGGACAGATGGAACCAAGATTAACTTGTATCAGACTGAAGGGAAGAGAAGGGAATGGAGAAAGAAAGGAAGGGCTCATGATCCAAAGCATACCACACCATCTGTCAAACATGGTGGACATAGGCATGTGTGGCTGCCAATGGAACTGGGTCACTGGTGTGTATTGATGATGTAACTGCTGGTAGAAGTAGCAGGATGAATTCTGTAAAGGATGAAAGTGTAAAGAGCAATATTTTCTGCTCAGATTCAGTCAAAAGCTGCAAAACTGATAGAACGGCACTTCAGAGTACAGATGAATAATGACACCAAACATTCTGTGAAAGCAACCAAAGAGCTTCTTAAGGCAAAGAAATGGGATGTCCTTAAATGGCTGAGTCAGCAAACCTAATTGAACATACTTTTCACTTAGTGAAAACAAAACTGAAGGCAGAAAGATGCAGCAACTGAAGGCAGCTGTAGTAAATTCCTGGCAAAGCACTTTAATGCCGGGAGCTCAGCATTAGGTGATGTCCCTCGGTTTCAGGCTTCAGGCAGTCATTGACTGCAAAGGATTTGCATCCAAGTATTAAAAATGATGCTTATAACAATAATGTTAGATTGTCCTGTGTGAAAATGGAGGGGCTATGTAAAAGTGGCTGTAATTCCTCAGTGGTTAAAGCTAAATTTTTGTTAAACTCCTTGAATTATGAATTATACATCTTTATGGACTTATTTGAAATCCATTGTGGTGGTGTACAGAAGCAAAAATATAAAGATTGTGTCGCTGTGCAAATACTTATGGACCTGACTGTAGGTATCCAGAGATGTTGCCTGTACAGACTGAGGGAAACTATTACATTTATATAAATCTTTATTGCCAATGTTTTTTTTTTAACATGTTAACAGAAATATTCTGGATGCACATACAAAAAAAACAATGTTATTTCAAGCCAGGGATGGATGAAATTTTCATGAACATTTTTGAGAGTTGGCCTACCGCCTTGACACAGTGTGCATTAATCATCCTCCAGCCTTCATTAATATCAGCTTTTGTCCAGTGCCCTGCTGTTGGCTTGATTTTTACTTATTTATCGTGTAATGGTTGGTTGGTGGACTATTTCTCAATCCAATAGTGTACCAGTGCAACACTATATGTCAAAGTCACTGGTGTACTGAGATTGATCCACACCTCCCAAGTAACCACTCAGCCATGGTTTCTGATGGATGGGGTAAAGGGCTGACAAACTGCTGTAATTATATACCTATACAGGTGACAAATTAAAAAAAAAAAAACAATAAAGTGTGCTAGTAAGGTGTTTGGGCCACCACAAGACACCAGAACAGCTTTAGTGCTGCTTAGAAATCTCCCATGGCTGCTTAACTGGCTTGAGATGGGGTGAGAAGGTCATAGCATACGAGTTACATCATTTTCATCCTCATCAAACCATTTAGTGAGCTATTGTGTCCTGGGAAGGGGTGAAGTGATCCTGGAAGAGACCATGCCCATCATGACAAAGATGATCAGTCAGAAAGTGCTGCAGGATTAATTTGGTACTTCACTGCAAAGGGACATGTAGGGCAAAACCAGGTGTAAAATAAATAAATAAAATAAAATAAACACCCCCTATGGCATAACAGAGTTACTGTTTTTCCTTTAATTTGTCACCCATCTATATAAGGGAGATGGACCTGATAAAGGAACCAGTGATATCACTTTTCCACCAACAGGGAACGGGTTCTGTTCTGATCCGCACACCGAATTTTGAACCAGTTGGAGAATTTCAACCAAAAAGAATTTGGAAAAAAATGGGATCTTGCTAAAACCAAAAGCTGTTTTTTCCAGTGCAAACCGTGATTACATCAGTGGGTGTGTCAATAGTCTGGGGAAGAAGCAGCAATGCAAAAATGATAAATCAGACAGAAATGTGCAATAGCTTGCAGGTAATCAATGCAATCCACCATCTTGATATTGTTGTTTACTTATATTGTACAACACCCTCCATTGATGATGCAGCCTTAATTACAATGGTTCTGCTCAAAACTGGTGGGCTGGCTCACTAGCTGGCACCAGGGTTCAAAGAATCCTAAATGGAACAGGTTCAAGAACCCGTCCCTGCTGGTTGAAAAGGGATATGAGTGGAGAATAATAAAACTTAGTGTGCTCTTTTAAAAAAATAACTAAAACTTTGGATGAAGGAGCAACATAAATCTTACACCTTTACCTCCAAAAGACTGCTCACCTAAGACATGACTGCATTGTATAACAATGGTGGCTTCAAGTACAACACATAATGGATTAATGGTATAATAAAATGATTAGTTTTTTAGGCAGCAGCTAATATCCTTGCTTGGTATTGAACAATTTGCCAGGTGTAATTATAGATCAAGTCAATAAGATGTGCTTTTTTTGGTCCCAGAAATGTATCTCAGCTGCATCTGTCCACCACCTCCTCTCTCACCACAAAACCATTCGCAAGGTGCTGAGATGAACAAGAAGGATGAAAAAAAAAAGTGATCTCATACAGTTCCAAATTCAGTGGCTACATTTTCTCATTACAGTATGCTCTGGTTATGGGGAGCCTTAGCAAGGGTTGGTATATTTTATGTCATATTTTATTAAAGTGCTTAGACCAGGGTGTCAAACATAGTGCTAGATGCCAAACAAATGAATAGAATCACTTACAAACACTCTTTTTCAGGAACAGCTTCTGGTCAGGGTCGAGGTAGATCCGAGGCCTATCCCAGGAACAGTGGGTGTTAGGAGGGAACACACCTTGGATAGTCTGTCCATCACAGAGCATCATGTATAATTTCACACACATTCACAACCTGAGCAAATCAATCGTAGCCAATCCACTTACTGGCATGTGTTTTGGGAGGCTGGAGGAAACTGGAGAACCCAGAGGAAACCTAAGCAGGAGCTGTGAGGTGGAAATGCTACCTGGTCCATTATCACACGGCTCTGAACAGAATCCATGTTTGAAATTAAAAATGTCTTGAGGACTTTAAATGAAATTAATAATTTGAAAACAAGAGCTATTTTTTACTCCACTCGGGAGAAAAATAAAGTAATAAACTCAGGGCCATAAATTCTGTGAATAATAAAATTTTGGATCAAAGATTAAAGGTTATGGCTAGGATGGTTGTTGTACAGTTTTGTAGTATAAGTATTAACATTTTTAATCATCTTTATATTGTTTTCTGTAAAGATAATTGGTGTGATAATCTGTTTCTTTTTGATAATGAATTGCAGTCAGTTCATCTGTTTTGCAGGTGACAGATGTTTCATTCCTGCATTCAGAGTGCACCTTTTAGATAAATTGTGATAAATGAACACATTTAAAAGAAGCTTTTGATGAATTATTGGTTGCTAAACTGATTATTTTGGTACAGCCGACGTGATATTGGACAACTTGTAAAGTGGCCCATTACAATCAGCTTGACACTGCTGGCTTAGACATACTTGGGGCTTGAGCACCAAAAAGACTCAATCCTAAAAAATCCATCCATCCATCCATCCATTATCTATACCGTTTTATCCATCTGGGTCGCGGGGAAGCTGGACCCAATCCCAGCATCTTCGGGCGAGAGGCGGGGTACACCCTGGGCAGGTCGCCAGTCCACCACAGGGCCAACACAGA
>JAQMYM010000019.1:6790992-6802992 GCA_030014255.1 Parauchenoglanis ngamensis | reverse complement strand
ATGAGTATCCTAAAATAATACCACAGACTACTTATTGTGCCATGCAATATAGTTTATTTTTGTCTGTAACAAAACTTCAGATTGTGTGACAAAAATGACACACAACAACAATAAGAATAATAATGTGTGTAGCCTGTGGCTATACAGCCTCAGCATCTGCCGGAAGCAAGCACTTCACCCCTCGCCAACCGCCGAGACAGTCACCACGCCAACCCAGGACGGGCAGAGCTCGCAAATGGGGAGAGGAATGCCAAGGTGGGGCTGTGAAACTGGTCACGGCTGGAGGCGAATAATCATCTAGCCTCCAGCGGAAGATGGCGAGCCATAAAATGCGAGAAACAGGTATTTTTCACTATAAAATAATGTTCACGTGGAAGTCACGCTTTGTCTCCAGCACCGTGTGTTATCCCTGTTTCCCTGCTCACTGAGATGGAGAATGCGGGCAGTTGATGACCCCACTGCCTGGGCGGGTTTATTGATCGACCCCTTAGTGCGGCATTTGGTCACAAACTACCTGCGGCCACCATAGCGCTCCCAAATCCATGCCAGGATGCGCTCCGTCACCTGACAAAGATGACAGCTGAGGATGATGTCGAAGCTTTCCTGGCCACCTTCGAGCGCACAGCTCATCGGGAGAAGTGGCTCTGCACTGAATGGCTGCGGCTTGCAGCTCCCCTCCTCACTGGAGAGGCACAATGAGCTTTTCACGCTTTGGCACCAGAAGAGGCAGTGGAGTATATGACGGTAAAAGCTGATATCCTCGCCCATTGTGGATTATCTTCCAGCAGAGCCGCAGCTGCCTTCCATCGTTGGTCATACCATCGGGACCTGGATCCTTGAGCCCAAGTGGACGAACTCTTCTGTGTCACCCGACAATGGCTGCAGCTGGACCAACTCACCGCGGAGTAGACTGTATAGCGGGTGACGATAGACCACTTCCTGCGGGGCCTGCCAGCCGAGGAACAAAGAGCTGTGACACATGAACTGGTGGAAGAATTGGAAACTGCCTTGGCGATGATGGGGATGGGAAGAAGTTGAAGTCGGCTATTCCTGGGAGAAGCCCGCTCTCCGCCGAGCCAAACTCTGGGGACCAATCCTATTGGTGCAAACCAGTGTCTTTAGCCATCCTCCTCACTGAGGATGGCACCGTTGCTGCTAGGGGGACATTTAGGACCCTGCAACACCCTGGAGAAAATCCAGGACTGGTTTTGGGGATGGTGGCGGAGGGCCAACGGTTCTGCCAGGAGTGCGCTGTCTGCCAGCTCCCATTGCCCTACAAGCCAGCTCCCATTCCCTTGATACTGCTCCCTGTCATCGGGGTCCCATTTAAGCAGGTGGGTTTGGACCTGGTGGGGCCATTGCCAAAGTCTACCCAGGTCCACGAATATATCCTGGTGCTTGTAGACTATGCCACACATTACCCTGAGGCCACCCTGTTCTGAAAAGCAACATCGTCCGACAATGCTAAGGAGTCGATATTGCTCTTCAGCTGAGTTGGGATTCCCAAGGATATCCTCATGGATCAGGGCATGCCATTTGTCTCCCGTCTCATAAAAGATCTGTCTACCACCCACAAACAACATAGAACAGTTTAATCAAATGCTGAAGCGCTTCTTATGAAGAGTCATCGACACGGAGAGACAAAACTGGGACCTGCTCCTCCCCTATGTTGTTTGCCATTCATGAAACACCACAGGCTTCCACGGGATTAACCCCGTTCGGGCGGTGACCAAGAAGCCTGCTAGATGTTGCCAAGGAGGTCTGGGAGATGCAACCATTGCCATTCCACTCTGTGATCAACTATGTCCAGGATATGCAGGAGTGCATCAAATGGGTGGAACCCCTGGTGAAGGAGCACATATTAAAGCCACACAACAAGAACACCAATGAGCCTACAATCGCCAAGTCCAGCCCAGGGAGAAGGTACTGCTCCTCATCCCCAGTGCCTCCTGCAAGTTCCTGGCGCATGGGCAAGATCCCTATATGGTGGTTGAGAGAGTGGGCCCAGTAAACTATCATCTCCAGAAGCCAGGTAAGCATGCTGAAACACAAACTTACCACGTAAAGCTACTAAAATGTTGGATAGAGTCTGCCCCTGCTCTTCTCGCTGGTACTGTTTGTGTTTCAGACGATGGGGAGACAATCGACAAGGGTCCCAACCTTACACCAGCACAATGGCAGGAGCTGGCCGAACTGGAGTTGCAGTATTGGGATATGTTCTCTAAAGAGCCCGGGTGAACCAACATGATACAACACCACATCAGGACCCCTCCTGGAATAACAATATGGCAACGGCCTTACTGAGTGCACACCCCAATTTTCAGTTATTTATTTGTAAAAAATGTTTGGAATCATGTATGATTTTCGTTCCACTTCTCAAGTGTACACTACTTTGTATTGGTCTTTCACGTGGAATTCCAATAAAATAGATTCATGTTTGTGGCTGCAATGTGACAAAATGTGGAAAAGTCCAAGGGGGCCGAATACTTTTGCAAGCCACTGTAAATAAAATGTACACTCACCTTCCACTTTATTAGTAACACCTGTACATTCATGCAGTTATTTGATCAGCGAATCATATGGCAGCAGCACAGTGCATAAGCGCTTCAGTTAATGTTCACATCAAACATCAGAATGGAGAAAAAGTGTGATCTCTGTAAGTGTAACTGTGGCATGGATGTTGGTACACAGATGGGATGGATTGAGTATTTCAGAAACTGCTGATCTCCTGAAAATAGAGTATACACAGGATGGTGTGAAAAACCAAACACATTCTGCGTGGGAAGGATCTTCAGACTGAAACCCCTTGTTCATGAGAAAGAACAGAGAGAAATGGCCAGACACTGAGTTGACAGGCGGTCTACAGCAACTCAAATAAGTACTCTTTACAATCACAGGGAGCAGAAAAGCATCTCAGAACACACAACACATCAAACCTTGAGGTGGATGGGCTACAACAGCAGAAGATCACATCAGGTTCCATTTCTGAAGAACAAGAACAGGAATCTGAAGCGATCATGGGCACAGACTCACCTAAACCGGACACCCATTCCTGTTCTTGACCTACAGGAATGGAATCTGATGTGGTCTTCTGCTGTTGTAGCTCATCCACCTCAAGATTCAATGTGTTGTGTGTTCTGAGATGCTTTTTTGCTTGCCACGGTTGTAAAAAGCAATTATATGAGTTACTATATCCTTCCTGGCAATATGAACCAATCTGGCCATTTTCCTCTGACCTCCCTTATCAACAAGGCATTTCACCCACAGAACTGTCCTTCACTTAATGTTTTCTGTTTTTCACACCATTCTGTGAAAACTATAGAGACTACCATACACATACACCTAGAACTGTGACTGCTGTTGACATGAGTGGTTCTGCTATAATGGCATAGGACTCAACTCCATGAACAGTCTTGCACTTTAAACTTGACCCTAGTATTGAAGTGTATTAGTTGTAATTGAACTATACAGTGTGACCAAAATAAGGATGGGTTCCCTTTGGAGTCTGGTTCCTCTCAAGGTTTCTTCCTTCTGCCATCTCAGGGAGTTTTTCCTTGCCGCCGTCGCCACAGGCTTGCTCATTAGGGACATATATAGATATATGTATAGATTCATAAGTTTATATTCAGAATTTATATACTTTTGCGAAGCTGCTTTGTGACAATGTCTGTTGTTAAAAGCACTATACAAATAAAAATTGAATTGAATTGAAAGGCCATACAAAACCTTTGATATTCACTGGGATGAAGGTGAGCATTTTAAGAGGCCAGCACATACGTCTGTAGCCGGCTTTTCAAAGAATCCGACTACTCCATAAAATGTAAACCATGGAGCTATATTTTCTTGATTTGAATGGAAAGGTCTAACCTGTTTCTTCTCCAGATAAGTGATCCAACTCATAAACATTAGAAATGCTATAAAGTGACAGTCATCATATGCTGAACATGCCCTGATCTTTCCCAACTAGATTGCTAGTTTATTGGTGTTTATTAACTAGCCCAAGTTAAATAAATAGTTAACTATTTACTGGTTAAATTAATTCAGAAGTACTGTTAATAGACTGTTCACATTCACTGTCACTCACACATTTTAATAATTTAACAAACCTCAAAGTTACAACCTGCAATGCCACTATTAACTAACAGACAATGAACATCAGACGATGCACAGAATGCACACCCTTGAGGCAGGCACTCTGCAGCTCCACCAGTGTGACAACTTGGCTAGTACAGCATCGGACAACCACAGCATAAGAAAAGGGAGGGCTAGCAGGAACTGAGATGGTAAACCTGACAGCAGCATTTATTGAAAATACCACGCTATACATCACTTTGTCGAAGTGACTCAGTAGACTGGATGTTTTTAACAAGAATTTAGTCACTTACTAAGGTAAACTGCACAAATGAACCAGAACAATTATCTGGTTATCAAATATTTCCACAATTCCTACAGAGCATAAAATGGTTGTAAACATCCACCTTGTAAAATTGGCATGGAAAGACATTTATTAAAAACCTAAAAAGTACATTAATTAAACCCAAAGCTACACTATAAGGCCAAAAGTATGCCAGTTCCCCCTTTGCTGTTTTAAGTACCTCAACTCTTATGGGAAGGCTTTCTACTAGATTTTGGAACATGGATGGGAATGTCCATCATGTCCATTAGCCACAAGAACGTTAGTGAGGTTGGACACTGATGTTAGGCGAGGAGGCCTGGTGCACAGTCAACATTACAGTTCATCCCAAAAGTGTTCAGTGGAACTGAGGTCAAGGCACTGTGTAGTCCACTTGAGTTTTCCTATTCCAACCTTGGCACACCATGTCTTCATGGACCTTGCTTTGTGTAAAGGGGCACTGGCATGCTATACCATGTTTGGATATTGGATTGGCATCACCACATGCAATACACAATACTTTCCCATGCAATTCCCAATTACAACACAAATAATAACTAAATGGATTAAATGGATGAACGGAGCAAATGAATTGTGGCTGTATCCACTGTTTCACTCAAAAGTTGCCAGGGACACATTACAATGCATTTATATATTTTTTGCCAGAAATTCACCCAGGAGTTACGGTCAGCAAAACAGCAGGAATATTGCTATTACTGTATTACAACTAATTATTTAACTAGATATTAAAAATTTGCTATTGGCAACCTGATATCATTTGAAATAAACTAATTTTCAGTTGTTTTGGCTCAGGATTTAGGCTATTCCAGTACAAAATGTACTCGCAATGTTACATTATCTATCATTCAGAAACATCTGCTAGGAAAATATAACCAACGCACTGCTATAATAACATAGCAAATTAAATAAATGTAAATGCAAAATTGGTAAAAAAAAAAAAAAGATCAAGAATGATAACCGAAATCTCAATTCTAAGCCAAAACAATGGCTCAGATGGGAATTTCCTCCACCACCACCACCGTCCTTCTTGTCACTAATTTGTATAACTGAACTAACTTTAAAATACACATCAAATGTGAAAGAAGCTATTGGATAAAAAACTATTTCAGATACTTGACCTTGCTGTGACCATGACCCTGTATGGTGCAATTCCAGAATTGGATCATTTCAACTGTTGGTTACCATAATTTGATCTAAAGCTTAAAATCTTAAAATACTGCTAACAAGAATCTCAGACTGATACACAAACACACTGATCAATGGACAGATAGACTTTTAGTAAAAATTATAGACTGCAATGAAAAGGAGTCTAGGCTTCCTGACCACAAAGGTCTAAGTAACATCTATGTATGAGAAACATGAAGGAAGCTATTGAAGAAAAACAATTTCAGACATTTGACCTTGATGCTGTTTGGGTCCATTTAAAAACATTCAGCCACTCATTCTTGAGCTATCACACTAACGGGAAATATGAAAGGATGGACAGATGGACAACCTGAAAACATAATGCCTCCCCCACTCAGAGGCATAAAAATCATTCCTATTTAATCAAGAATCATCCAGCTCTAACATCTTCTAACAACGTCTCACTGAAGAAGAACGCCAAAAGACACATCATACTTATGATGATAATGAATATAGTGAAATCATTGTGGCCATCGTTGTTATGATTACTGTTGCTATTCACAGGTCATATAAGAATGTTATATAATAAAACAGAATAAAAACTAAATTAAATCAGCTCAAGTTATTCTGTTTCCATTTATTACATGCATTTACTTTTCTGTAAGTTACACTTTAAATTACATAAAAACCAAAGAATAGATTCACCTGCAAAACACTATAGTACAACATTTAATATACTTTAGCAAGTCCTATTGTTTAAGACGTTTAAGATTGTTGAATTTTGTTTCATTTATAAGTGCCAGTCTCAGCATAGGTTACTCACCTGAGAACCATCTTTCAGCTTGAGGATGCACTCCATGGTGTTGATTGTGATGACCACTGGTTCTGAGCTCAGCTTCGTCCATGGTACATGGATACGCAACTCATGGATATGACCACTTAAGAAAGTGAAGGGAAGCTTCAGTTCCTGTACCATATGCACACAAATACAGACAAGAAACAGGCCACAAGTCACAGATTTATTCTATGCATAAGTAAATAAAAGACAACAAAGACACTAGCTGGTATAAGGAATGCTTGTTCCAATAAAGGTCTGTTAAAATTAGTGATGAACCATCGGATCTGTGCCATTTTAAACAACAAAAGCCCAAGTGCTGCATTTGAACAGGAACTTTGTATTAGAAGTGAACACTGACTGTCTACATGAAAACATTACAGAGGGACCAACCCCATTACTCACCAATATAAATATCTGTGCTTATATAAAAATGTTTATAAAATAACAAAAATCTATCATAGAGTTTACATCACTTCTGATGTTTTACGTGATTGGTCAGGGTTTCTCCAGGCCATCAAACTGTATTGATGATGCAACTCAGCAGCAGCAGAATGAATTCAGACATCTATAGAAACATTCTGAGTGCAATTTACACATAAATGCATGCGATCTTAGTGGGAGGAACTTAATCATACACAAAGACAACAACCTAAAACACACTACCAAAACAACAATAGGACTTCATCTGGGGAAAAAGTGAAAGGTTTAGACTGGACAAGTAAATCACTCATGCAGTTTACTTCCCAAAGAGGAGACTGAAGAGAGAAACCCTCAAAACAAACAACTGAACGAAGCTGTGGTACACGCCTGGAAAAACATCACAAAAGAAGAACGCAACAATTTGGTGAGGTCAGCGAGTCGTCAGGGTCTGCGCAGGACTGCACGTCCAAGTTACGTTTCCAGAGAACATTTCCCAGAGCACGCTGTGGCCTGTGGAGGGGCCGCCGCAGACCGCAATGCTCATTGCTATGCTCTCACCAGACTTGTTATTGAGTGCACATGTCCCACATCATGACAAGCGCACAAACAGATTCTGAATATTTCCTCGTCACAAGGTTTTTGCTCAGTCCGCCAAGACTGATGTCACGTTATTATGATGTCATGTTCATAGTTCCTAGTAATGTACACCGTAGTACTCAGTTTCATGTGTTCTAGAATTTTGCCCATGACTTAAGTTAACCAGTGTTCTTTAAACATTGTTTAATGAAGGGTAGTTGTGGCTTAAAGGTTAGAGAAGCTGGTTTGGGACTGCAAGGTCACTGGTTCGATTCCCTGGACCAGCAGGAAGAATGTGTGGGTGGGGGTAATGCATCCACGGCTGAAGTGGATCTAAGGGCACAAGGCACCTAACCCCCAACTGCTCCCCGGGTGCATAGAGCCTACTGCTCTGGGTACGTGTGCACGTCTCACTTGTGTGTTGACTGCTTGGATTGGTTAAATGCAGAGGAATAATTCACGCCTTGCTTGGATTTATGAAGTATTATGGCATTATGAAGTAAATAATCATAATCATGTGGTTTAATGTTAAAGTTACTGATCTGTGTCTGCTTCCAGACCTGAAAATGGGATATGCAACCAAATATTAACTGTTACTTACTAGAATACCATCTGTTCTAATCCTTTTGCTCACCAAACAATTGAGTTGTCCGTCACCAAAAGGTACCATGTTCTACGTTGTTAAACACGTCTGGATTTAAATATGGGGCAGCAGTAGCTCAGTGGTTAAGATGTTGGACTAGTGATTGGAAGATCACGAGTTCAAAATCCCAGCACTGCTAAGCTGCTAAGCTCATCCCTCAACTGCTCAACTGTATAAAAGAGATACATGTAAGTCGCTCTGGATAAAGGCGTCTGCCAAATGACATAAATGTAAATGTAAAAATCAGTAAATGACAGCTGAAATTCTCAACTATCATATGTTCATCTTTTGTCTTTAGTACAGCAAAAACAAAGATTTGGCCTTGCTGTTGCAATAATTTCAGAGGGCCTGTGACTGTATACACTAGTCACTCAACTACTGAATTGTTTTTTTAAAAGTATATCTAATGTTAATAATAAAATTGTTTAACAAAGTTAAGTGATTTGGAGGACAACAAATTTAGAAGTGTACTCCTAATGAAGGTTTAAATTTTCTCTGAAAGTGTTCTTTAAAAAAAAAAAGAAATGGTTCCATTACCTGCTCCAGAACATCCAGTTTGAGATCCAACTTGCTAAGCACCACATCACCCCCCCAGAGTGAAAGCTGCAGGTCAGAAGGCTTCAGGTTCTTAATGTAGCGGTTCACATAGCTCATCAACAGCGGGGTAACATATGATTCCAGCATCCTGAGTGCCTTTCAGCCCTGCACAGAGAAATCAATATACATTATTTGGCAGACACCTGACCACCACACCCCGATGTGATTTTTGAACATCCCATGCCAAGATCATGGGCATTACTATGGACTTAGTACCAACATTGCAGTTATAATAACCTGCACTCTTCTGGGAAGGCTTTCCATTAGATTTTTCCTCATTTCATTAACAGAAATATTATTCATTACTATTCAGTAATTTCATTACCGGAAATATTATACAATATTTTTTATTCAGTTTTTTTTAAACTACATACAAATTAAGGTAAAATGGCAGTAATTACCTGTAACTCATTATATAAAGGTATATGTCCATACTAACAATTTACTTTTACATTCAAATTCTAATTCTGGATACAAATTTAGCAAACTCATTTTTTCATAACCTCAAACAATGCATAGTTTGTTTTTTTAAAGACTATTAAGCTGCACTGCTATCAAGGTTCAAACTTTCAGGCATGCTGCCCCTCTGGCCACCCACTGATGAGCACTGAGCACAATGAATAAAAGCACATACATGCCAATGAATCTGAGAAAAGTAAAATGAGTAGAGGCAAAGTCAAGGAAGTAACACACTGCAATTTCAAATGGACCATTAAGAGCCCTCAATTCATCAAATGTGCATGTTACTGGAAAAACACAAGGAGAACATCCAAGCAATATGCAAAAAGGACCAGGGCTGAAGTTGGACCCAGTTCCTTCTTGCTATGAGGGAAGCCATTGTGCTGCTGCAAGCACTAATTCATGTGCATTTCAAATACCACATTACTATAGTGATGGAATTAATGATAATACATTCATGACCAAACTGCACAATTGTTGTTGACTTGATCTAGCCGTCTGACCAGGGTTCATGATAGAACATAGCTCTGGCTTAGGGCTAATCCATGCAAACATCGTTTTTGCTTCGATCAATATTTAAAATACATTAAAAGACAGTCACTGTCTACAGTGAGAAGTTCCACAATTTCAATTTACATTGTACGACATCAGGGATGGCTAATGGCTAATCACCGCAGTCAACACCTTGGACCTGGCTGGGCCAGAGCTAGGCGGAACAATAAAGAAAGAAGAGGGTGAAATGGCTTTGCAATGGACTGACTCACTTCATGCAGTTAAATAAATGTTTGAAGTCAAAGGTTGTAACTTGTATAAAATTGTGGCAATGCTGGCAAGCGAGTGCTTAAATTCTTAAGACTAAACTAACAGGTTGTGTAACAGTGCAACAGAGTAAAGGGGGAAAAAATTCATTGTCGTGTATGCACAGTTGCCATTTTGTAATGCTCCCAAAAGAAAAGCGTTCGCCCGATCATGATTTCAAATCCGATGATGCCATAGCCATCCATGGCCGGGAGCTCAGAAGAGCAAAATTAGCATGTGCTCTGGGGGAGGGAGGGGTGTTCCTGTCAATTACAGCAACAATAGCCAATCATGGGAATAAATTAAATACAAAATCATGCATCAATAGGTGGATATCGCTTTCCTCCAAGTGTGTTACACCGCCCCGTGATATTGCATGTGTTAATACTTTACTGAAGACCTTTGATCATAATAATTTGAAAAATCATGTTTTTAAAAAAATAATAATTAATTAATTAATTAACAAATAAATTTAAAAAAAACCCAGGTTTCACAGCTGAACTTTTAGTATTGTCACTTTATTGAAGGCTTTATCGAAATAATTTAGGAAAAATCTGTAAAATAGTGATTCCCTGCAAAATGTTGAATGAAAATTCCTGTAAACCTATTGTCTTTGCACTTTATATGAATAAGGATATTGTGATTGTTGCCAGTGATTTGCCCGTGTTACAGTGATGCATGGTCTCATATCCCGTTATTACTCTATGGCTGGTCAGATTTGACCAGAGCACCGTATGTGCTCAGACGACAAATTTATTAAGCTTCTGACAGCCATGTGAGAGAAACCATAATTAAAACAGAAGACAAATGAAAATCGGCCACATTTGACCAGACATAACAGAAACTTTTACGTCACCGAGAACTCAGAACAATGGGGGTGCATCATTCTGTTACCGTGCTGTGAATTTGCAACTCCTTACTGGCTACGACTGTCCGTTCAAAAGTTATTGGCGAATATCGAAAATAAAGCTAACGTTACCCTTACTTACTCTGCCTACTATGACGATGTGTTCACTAACTCCTGTTACCTTGCTAACAAATATATGTCCAAACTAACTAGCTTCAAAGCAAACCCGATTCTTGGCTAGAATAAGATGCACTTCCATGTAACCAGTATCTGTGCTTTAAAAGTATTTGAACTGAGGATGATGAACTCTGCCGCAAGAGCTCCAAGTTCCTTAGGTTTCCTGTACAACTTGCCTTGATGAGTTAACAGCTAACCCAACAACAACATAAACACTGAAAAACTTAGCAAAAAACTACGTTACTGACTACACGTTGAGCACAGATAACGCGATTATAATGCGTGAGATATACAGATTACCTTACCACGATGAAATCAGCGTGGTAATTCAGCTTTTATTCATGGTCTTTAGCAAGGTTTTATAGCCCAAATATTAGCAACTTCCGCATACTAAATCATAACTTCCGCCCAAAAGAATGACGTCACTTCCTCAATCAACAGGCTTCTGAGACTGTGAATCGGTTTATCGTATTTTATTTGTATATATTAAATATATACAGGAAAGATACAGGGTCATACAGCAGTTGAGGGGAAAGAGAATAGACCAGAATACAGGACTGCATAGGAAAAAGAGGTCCGTGTACATGAATTGTCATGAAGTGGGCGCTATTACAATGGATTAGATATAAGGTCAAATAAAAAATATATTAATTACAATAAATGAAATAGAAGAAGAAATTAAAATCTGTGGAAATGAGTTTTGTTTAAACTTTAGCGTTATGGTGGAGGATTGTATAAAGGAGTATGCTTCAAATTTCCCAAATAGATGTAAAACTAAATTTACAATTTGTAAAGTAAACTGAATATCATATTTAAAATAATGATCAAGTGCTATGAAATATCCTAGAAAATTTTGCATGTGTTTACTTTTTGGATTTACTCCATGTAAAAGCATTTTTAGTCCCTCTGATGACTTGGGTAACATGCCCTTGGTATGCATGCAGCTCTAACTTGGTACAGGCCGAGATATATATATATATATATATATATAAAAAAAACAGATTTGGGCCAAATCTAAGCCATATATGTTTATATATATATATATACACACGTGGACAAAATTGTTGGTACCCTTCAGGCAATGAAAGAAAAACTCACAATGGTCA
>JAQMYM010000019.1:6753973-6767978 GCA_030014255.1 Parauchenoglanis ngamensis | reverse complement strand
AGTGACGGCCTCTCCGTATCTGCTGGTGACCATCATTCTGCTGCTCAAATGTTACAGAGCTCGAGGTAAGAACTCTTGTGCTCTAAAATGCACATATAGTAAGATTTACTGTCCCCTCCAAAAGTATTGGAGCAGCAAGACCAATTAAATTGTTTTTTGCTGTGCAAAGACGACATTTGTGTGTGAGATCAAAAGATAAATATGAGAAGAAATATCAGAGTTTCAGCTTTTATTCCTTGGTATGTACATCTAGATATGTCAAACAACAACCACCAAGTTTTTCAAGTGAGCTAATGTAATGGAACAGAATGTTTTCAACTAAACTAATGTAAAAAATAATTAATATTTGTTGCTTGTCACCCCTGAAATTTCTGCCACACCTGGAATGAAATTATGATGAAACAAATGAATTTTATCTCTTTACCAGCTCACACTGAAGAGAGACTCAAGAATGCAGTCATAGAGGAGTGTGCAATGGTCATCTAAGAGCTTGGTGTGAACTGTTGAGAGCAGCCGTGAGATGTGTTTTTATATTTTGTTTTACTTTAACTGCAGGTATGTAAGGAGATTTGTGGATGGAATGTTTGGATAAAATAAATGCATATCAATTCACAGAATTATGTAACCTGCTTGAACTGTTGCACCATATGAAGTATAAGCAATA
Organism: Parauchenoglanis ngamensis; assembly: GCA_030014255.1. Lineage (NCBI taxonomy): Eukaryota > Metazoa > Chordata > Actinopteri > Siluriformes > Auchenoglanididae > Parauchenoglanis > Parauchenoglanis ngamensis. The sequence goes on along the minus strand of JAQMYM010000019.1, from coordinate 6,767,314 downwards.
CAATGGAAAAACTCCATTTGTGAAAACCTTTTCTTTTGTTTAATCTTGTGTCTTTTTAAATATCAGCATTTTTAGCATTTGTATTTTTAGATAAAATATACAATGCTGTTTCCTTTAAAGTTATTTTAAGGGATTTTATATTAATATTGATTTGATGCTTTAATGTTATGCTGTTAATAGCACAGTATCTTACAGACAGCTTTGTTGATCTGATTGGGTTTGTTTAGCCTGAAAATGTTGCTAATGAAAAGTACTGAATAAAAATAAACATTTTAAACATGTTTAATTCTTAATTATTAAAAAGCTAAAATTTTTATGCAGTGTTTAAGGATTGAGGTGTATTTTTTTTTAAATATTTTGTTTGACTTTTCTTTTCAGCTGTGTGACCTTTAATTGTAGCTGTGTGAGGTGATTTGTGGTTGGAGTGTTTTTATAAAATAAATGCATCATTATTAATTCACTGAATGAAACCTGGTTGCAATAATGTATCATATGGAATACTGTACTTTATTTCTGTTGCTAAAAGCAGATAACTGGCTCCTGCAGTATTAGTCAGTGTAAGTAGAGGATCTCAGTGCAGTAAAGTTCAGGAGTAAATGAGGAATCAAACAGAAGTGTTACTACTCTTACTGCATGTCTACACACTGCTACACTGATGTACAGGACTAACATAACACTGAAAATGGCCAAAACACAACACAGGAAATTAACATTACAGCAGTGGCAGTGATTCAGACAATCAAAAGTTACTTATGAAGTGAAATACAAGGTTTCACTGTTAACCCTGCTAAATAACTTCCTCATAAGTGCATTTCCTCCCAGTCCTGGCAGAGGGATTATATAGTCAGGATTAGGGGTTTGTAACCATGATATTTTTTATTTTAATAAACATGGGCAAAATTAATCATATCCTCCTGAGTTCCTGGATTTCAAGTTTCTTCTTTCTAGAGAATATTTGTGAACTTCATCTTCCACACCATGCAAGCCACTGAAATAACTTCCATTTTTCTTTAAAGAGGACAATTGGGATACCACATGTTTGGGGCCAATGTCACTGCCTTCAAAACAATAAGGAAAGTTAAAAACAAACAATAATAATAATAATAATAATAATAATAATAATAATATTAATAATTATAATAATAATAGTAATAATAAGGACAAGGGACATCATCAATGTGATGGTGCTCAAAGCCTACAGTGAGAATTAGCAAAACTAAACTGTTTATGGTTCATACACTACAGCCAGTGTAATGGTACCAGCTCATGTACCAGATCACTTCTGTCAGGCTGAAACTGAGCAGGATTTCTTTTGCACGTGGGCTCCACCTTGTGGTCAAAGAGAAACTAAATGCATCTTTATTTCTCTTTGCTTCATCATGTCTGTTTGGCGATTTTTACTCAGTGGACCAAGTAAGTCAAGTAATTTGTGAGTTAAATGATAAAATGCAAGTTCTTAGACTTGTATACAAATAAAATATTGAGTAAACAGATAATACAACATAGAGGAAACATAAGCTATATAACCTTCTAATGACGATCCTGTAGCCTTCACCTAGCTGTTCCTAGCCTTGTTTGCATTTTTCAGAAATATGTTTTAGGACTTTTAACCCCTTCACTCCAATAGCAAACAGGAAAAGAAATGAATACTTGCGCATTCATTCCCTGATGACTACCTATTGAATCTTACCATTTCTTAATCACACAACACCATTTGTCTGAACATTATCATCCAGCCTTACATCTCACCTTACTGTGGGCATGCTCCATAAGAGCAGAATTTTCTTTTAATTTCTCTTGTTTTTTTTTATAATGGGAGTTTCTTTAATATTGGAAAATTCAGCTACCACCACGCTGGAAGCCAAATTCATATAAATCATGCACGTTTCATTTGGTCAAAATTAGGAATTCCTTCAATTACTACTTTTATATTGTTCCAACAAAGATAATTCACATGTAACCATGCACCCACCTCTAACCAGCATCCCAGTAAATTAGTTTCAAGATATGTTTTGTAGTTAGACAGAATATTCAGAGAGGATTTGTTTTGGTTTGTTTTGGGTCTCACTAGTTAGTAAGCTCTATAACTGAGATAGAATAGGCATGTTTTATTTCACTCAGTTCCTTTTCTTTGGTGTTGTCTATATGATCCAACCTATCTGTTCCTTGTAAATACTTTGGTGTTTATAGTTTTGTATATAAAGTTTATAAATATCCATTTCATTGTCTCTGGCTGTCTTCACTGTTCTGTTTTGTGTTTGGTTGCGCACCTTTTCCACTTTACACATTTTTTAAAGGTTACCCACGTACCTTTAGACATAACAGTTCTGTTTTAGGAAGCGCGTGTCATCATTATACCAGAGTGCTAATTTTTTCTCTCTAATTATTTTCCTTTTAAGTGGGGCTACTTTATCTAGTGTATAGCGAAATGTTGACTCTAAGCATTTAGTCGCCTCATCATGTTCTGTGGAGTCCGATGATGATGCAATTAAAGTTTATAATTCAGGGAGATCATTGATAAAACTCTATGCAGTACCTCACTGTGCAGTTGACCATGGTGATGCAATAGAAAAACAGTTTACTAGAGAAGCCGTGGCACAGTGCTGCAGTAGTTAGCGCTCTTGCTTCACAGCATGTTCTCCACTTGCCTGGCTGGGTTTCCTCACTTAGTCCAAAGAAATTCATATTAGATCGACTGGCTACTCTAAATTGCCTATAGGTGTGAATAGCTGTTTGTTTCTCTTTGTTAGTCCTGGGATAGATTGGTTAATAGAATAGAATAGTACTGGGATAGATAGTCAGCTTGGATTGCCTCCAACTTTCCCCATGAACCTGATAGATAAGAGGTATGGATGATGGATGAACGGATATCATAGAGCTTAACCCTGTAACAGCTTAATATGTTATGTTAATGTTAATATACAATACATTCATGCTGTATGATTGGACTAACATTTGCAGCATAGAAATAGACTAACACTAACTTTTGCTGCCTTCTTGCAAATGTACCTCTTAAGACTACATTTTCAATAAAAGGCTGCTCTGGCATTATTATGATATTATCTCTGAATTTCTACAATATACCTCACACTAACCTAAGCCTCATAAAAGCCCAGAAGCTGTTGTTTGCCTTTTAATTGACTAACATTTAGATTTGATTTTTAACAAGTTGTCTTATAAAGACAAGGGTTAAGAGAGGCTATGAGTCATAAACATAATGGAGAAATGCACCTTATTTTTTACTGAGGGGCATAAACAGTAGTTTATGACATACTTTACTGTCATATTGCATAACAAGTTGATAGAAACCTCAGATGGACTAAAGCATAGTGTTCAGTATGATAAATACTAAACTATCTTATATATTAAATCAATGGTTCTCAAATGTGCAGCCAGGAACTGCTTTAACTGTAAAATAAATTCTATGGTCCTCTACCAGTGGCGAAGGAAGGGCGGCCAATAGAAGATCTGGTCCACCCAAAAAGTACTCTTGTACCTAGGGCTTACACCACAGTCTTGTTAATATTATTCATGTTATAATAATATTATACTATACATATAATATATTATAATATTATTAATATTATATTTTTTTTATTTGATGCATTTTTCTTTGTTATGTGTACCCATGTAGCAAGCTAGTTCAATAAAGAGTTTACTTCTCTGATGCTTTTTCTCTCATCACTGTAATCAGAGGATATAAATAACATTAAGTGTATTTTAGTTTCTGTTAACACTGGAATGCTATGTCAGATTGGAGAGAAAACTCATCCGCGAGTCGAAGAACAGAATTGCAGTTTGTTGGGAATGAATGGTGCAATGCTAGGTTAAAAAACAGTAATTTTAAAATGTAACAAAATACAACAAAACTATGGCTGTGTACTGTACACATTATCTTTAATCACTGGAATCAGTAGGCCTGGTTTCCTTTATCAGTAGAAATTTGAAGACTTTTGCTGTAGTTTTGTGTGTTAATGAAGTGATTTGATAAAACATCTACTGAGGCAGTGGGCCATTCTATACAGTGGACCAGAGTGGTCAACATGCTGCAAATTCAGACAACATAAGACATTAACAGAAACAAGATGCAGTTACAACAGACAACATTATAAGTGTTTCCAACGCACACTTAAAAGTGATGAACATGTCTAGACACACTTGTTTTTCACAATATTTATGTGTATTTACATGTATTTGCTCAGGCTTATTGAATTAGCAGACTAATAATAAGAAAAAGGCTGCTTGGTTAACAGCAGATATCCTCAATAAATCTGAAACAATAATAATAGAATTTTATTGTACTCTATCTTTTTCTCTGTATGTATATGTACATAATATATTGACTATTTATTGAAACCGGGAAGCTTGGAATCATTGCCATCATTGATTGTAACATTATTTATAGGTTTAATTGTTTTTAAGTTATTAAAAACGTGGACTAAACCCATTCAGTCAAATTGGCCGTTTACCATAAGAACTCAATATAACTCTGGCAATGGTGGGTTGTGTTTTAGCAGACTCAAAGTATTAACCCTAAACATTACACACACACTTACTGGCTTTTCACTTAGCCACTGTCTATCTCTCAACTCACTATATGATTTTATCACCTTTTGTATGTGATTGCTGATGTGTGATAGTGTCCAAAGGTGTTCAAGCAAAAGATAATAGTTTACAGTAGTTAATTGGTGATTAAACACTCAGATGCCACACAAAGGTCCAGCTACCTGTGTTATATTTCTTAATTCTAAAATGTACTGGACTGTTAGTGTATATAGTTATGTGATGATATTGAATTGCTCAGTCTAAACACATGCTACCCACAATCACCATCATTGAAAGCATAAGTGTTGCCGTGAAAGTTATAGTAGGTCTTTTTAATATGTCTGAATAACACAACTATTGCTTATCTAGATTTCACAACACCATCCATAAAGCCATTCACTAGGATAATATCCACAAAACCAGTCCTAGAGCATTACTTTTCCTCTGTAGTCTGGTGTAGTTTGATATCCCCTGCTCTGAATGACCTTAGTGCTGTCAGTGTTGAGCTCAGATCTGTCACCAGATGTCTTCCAGGGCAGGAGGATTTATGAAGGGCTAAACATTTCCAATCTCTCCCACTCTGTCTGGCTTATTAAAAAATGTGCTAGCAATACTTTTCTGCCTTAATGATCTATTCCACTCATGCAACATGTTAAAGACTAGAGAGTGAAAAACTATATGTTTATTCTTTAAGACCAAATATGGAATATATAAAATTATGACAATGTTCTAGTGTAATTCAGAAAGGGAAACTGAAAATAGATTCTTGACTTTTGCATTGAGTGGGTAATGAGTGGATAATAGATTTTCTTTTGTGCTTCTGAAAATGCTAAAGATGTATGGATCAGTGACAAAGTTACTACAAACATTGAAAAAAACAAAAAGACAGAGATGCAATGAATCTCAAGAACCACTACCAAAAACTACTGAATCTTATACACTTGGATTGTGGGTAAGAGGTAATATTGAAGGATCTTACAGTCAATTATGATTAATTTGTCTTTAAATACCGTTTCAATGTGAAATTTCAGAATATTTATAGCGTGCTGAAGACAGGGATCACCCCATACTCATTCTTTTCAACCTTCTTTCACTCTTTCTGTCAAATATTTATAGTAGATGGGAGATAAGATAAATATGGCCAGGACCTTGCAGTGCCAGCTGCTGCAGACCTTTGCTCATAATAAAGTAAGAAATGCATTCCAAGCGGGGAGGAGCTTTTTATTTAGAGTTTATCCTTGGAGCACAGGAGATACAGCTTAAGCACTTACCACACAACTAAACTCTTAAAATTGAGAGCCTCACAGCACAGCTTAATACAGAGACTGAGATGAGTATCTCACAGAATATTTTGAAATTTGTGAAATGCAAATGTTTTGGAACTCTGTTTGTGGAACCACTATTTTGCTAAAATTCATGGTTGTATTTTTGCAACTGATCTGCACTTTTCTTTCTGGTCCTTCTCTTCTGAAGGATAAGAGCAGAAGATAGGGTCAAATAAATATAAAATTACATAGAGAACATAAATATACATATAATAATACTCTGTAGGAGTGTCTAGGAAATTAGATGGTTATGACTAAAAGAGTGCTTTATTAGTGTAAATGTCAATTAATAGTGCTAATTTCCAATGGAGTGCTTCAATATCCAATCATGGTGATCAATTAGCCACCCTAAAACTCTCATCTTTCACCAAGCTAATATTTTTCTTTATTTACGGATAAAATTCTATTCTAACATATTTTACATATTTTGGTGCACTGAGGCTTTTATTGTTCTTCACCTTTGTGTTTTCCCTGTGCTGTCCAGCCACTGTGCCTAGCATGTGGGGTGGGGTAGATTATTACTCTACTAAAGAGTGAACTTTGGGAAATAAAATGTAGCTTATCACTAATAGCAGTGATTCTCCAGATGAGGCGATCAGTCAGATAAGACTGATAAGATAACAGCAGCAGCCATATCACAGCTCTCATCGAGCCATTGCAAATTCATCAAGCCATTGCACAGCACTTCACTCTGGCGTCACAATGGCTAACTAACTAATGCTTGTATGCACACCTCTGCATGGATGTGCCCACACTGATTGAGCCGCCTGACTGTCTCTGTTGGTAATAAAGGGTATCTGTGCAGCAGACAAATATGCTGGAATAAGTTCTCACCATCATCACAAATGCAGGAGACACTGGTATTTAGACATAAAGCTGGAATGGAGATGTGTTTGTCTGTTTGGTAGGAGACAAACAAATATATCCTCTCTAGACCCATCATCAGCTGTTTAATGATGGGTATTATCATGCCATCTTAATTGTTTGGGGCAAAGGTTTGTTTTATAGGCTGCAGTTTCTGCTAGCTGCTGGCTAGAAATAGAGGTTGGATTATAAAAGTGTTATAGTGGCTTTATCGGGGGCCTCAAAGCTACCAGCTTCCTCTGAAACAACAGTATCATCCATGATAAAATCAGGGAGGGACAGAGCAAAGGGTACTCCCTGCACAGGTCACTTGTCCAGTTCTATATTCCTTACACATACCACATACACATATACACACACATAGATACACAGATGTTAATGTGCACATGGAATGTTTATCTGGTAAAAATAATCACACTCTGACATTTGACAAAATTTTGCTATTACTGATTTGGATATTGATTTGAAATATTTGAAAGATTTTCACAAATTTTTTTCACCAATATCTGTTTTATAGAATGTCCTTGTAGGTCATACCAACCCTTAAATATGGTCTCTGTCCATTGGATGCAGATGTTTTCAGTGACCTAAATGAGAGCAATGCATTAATAAATAACAGGGTATGCTCTTCAGATAAACATGACCAAACTTTGCATTAAAGGAGGGAAAACAATATAGCCAGAGATTAGTAAAACAAAATTATTATAACATGGCCATGATTAAAGTAAAACAAAAGAATGAATAGATATCATGGGAATGCATTATATATATATATATACACACACACACATATACATATATACATACACTCCTGGGCAAAAAAAGAGATTGGGCAAACGCAAAACATTAAGCTTTTAATGGTCTCAACAAGAATCACTGGGCAGAAAATTAACAAGAACTGAAAAACGTGATCCTGAGACCTCTGCCTTTTTTGCTCATTGCTGAAACTGTTGGGGGAAAAAGCTGGAAACAGGGAAGTTCACTTACATAGTCTTCTGGTATACAAAGAGAAAATCATGAAAAGATTTAAATGTTTAAATGATATAAAATGGAAACTAACTTGTCTGGATGTTCAACATTTTCAAAAATATCTTCTGTTTAAAGACTTTAACATGGACTCTTTTTTCTGTAAAAAGCCGTCTACAAGTTTACCCATAAGACGTCAACATTTAAAGGAAATCAAGGGGAAAGCTGCTGCACATGAATTTACTTTATCTATTTGTTTAACTATTTGTTTAATTCTTGCTTATTTTTCCTGACCAATGATTTGCTGCTGAGACCATTAAAAGTTTGAAATATTGAGTTTGCCTCATTTTTTTTGCCAAGGAGTGTGTGTGTATATATGTATATGTGTATATATATATATATATATATATATATATATATGTACTCAATTTTCAAGAGATCCTCAGTGTTTCTTTTACTTATGTGAATGTGGAAGTAAACAAATTGGCTGGCGAGCACAAAGTTTTCAATGACAAATGGTGCAATTGTAAATAATATAATCTAATTTTCTTTATAACTGTTTTAATTTTGCTATACCTGATCTGTGTCCCCTGCCTGACACCATGCAGGTGAACATAGTAATTATGCTTTATGAAAGTGCCTGATCTGTATTGCACTTGTGTCACAACTTTATAGCAGTATGTGTGCATCAAACAGAGGTGACAGACATAATATACTCCTTTAAATGTACAGTATCTCTATTACATATTGCATCAATTACAACAGCAAATTCTCTAAATAGTAAAACTCTTAATAGTAAAACTCTGAATATAAATATTCAGACTTATCATCCTTCCATTATCCATACTGCTTATATGTCAGGTTTGCAGGAAAGTTGGCACCAGTCACAGCTGATTTAGGATGAGAGGCTTGGTATACCCTGAACAGGTCACCAATCTATCGCAGAGATAGGAATATAGATTTATTTGTAAATCCAGTGTTGTGAATATCTCGGTTATATGCAGGCTTGGGGAGTAACGGAATACATAGAACAGCGTTACATGATTAGGAAACAAAAATAAGCAACTATATTCTGTTATGTTTTTACAGCAGGGAGCCTGACCATGCTGTTTGCCACTGCCCTTTGTGAAGAAATCATCCAGATTCACACGCAGAGGCTGAGGGGATGCCAGAAACAACACACCCTCATGTAGCGAGTCCCTTTTCTTTTCTTTCTCATTACTGTTTCATGTTCAAGATTCAAATACGGCACTCAGAAGTGTTTTCTCCTTCACAGCACTGATTGACTCCAGAGTGGCAGGAATTTCATTGACACCATTGCCTGACTCAAATTACCAACCTTGCCTTAACTTATTATACACTTGTTTCCCACATGTTTTGACCTTTACCTGCCTTTTTGATGTTGCCTTAGCCTATTCTCTGATAACCCTCTTTGCCCAGTGTATTGACTACTGACAGTTTTTGACTTTTAGTTTTTGCTTACTTTTGCTCATTTAGTTTTGTGTAACTGTCTGCTTGTACCATTTAAATTCAGGTAGATGCAGGATTCTCTTCAGCAGAGCACAGTCTGAAAAGTCCTTGTTGAAAAAAAAAGTTATTTCAATTTGTTGCATAGAAAATGCAAATTAAACAGGAAAAAAGAAAGATCGACATGTATGAAATCTTCACTGCCTGAGGTGCAGGAGGGTGCCTAATACTCTTTGATTATTTCATAAGGCTAAGAAATGCTGTGAGAATCTCTCTTGATTTAGCAATGAATGCAGGAATAAATCGAGGTGGACTGTTGTCCCTCAGGATAAGCAAGTGTTCCCAGCTCCAGTTGATCAGGTTTGATGTGATTAGTGCAATGATACCAATTTATGTAACCATCTTGGAAAAACATCTTGTAATGTTAAAAAAGTAAATTAAAATAAAAGCAAATATTGTTCATTAAAGATGTAACCAGGGTTGATGAGAAAAACAGCTTCATTTTGTCTCCAAAATAACTTGCATCCCGAGGGCTGTTTCTGTGGGCAGGCAAGTGAAAGCAGATAGGTCAACAGATCTCATTATTTTCTGGGCCTTCCCCAAACTGTTACCCCAAATTTGGAAGGACAAAATTGTAAAGAATGTCTTTGTATTCTATAGCTTTACATTTCCGTTCAATGGAACAAATGGCCCCTTTCCACTGCATGGTACCGGTTCAACTCAGCTGGTTGTCATAGCAACACTGCACAAAACTGCTGTGACATCATCTTCAATGTGACACATACAGGAACATTAATAATCCTTCTGTTCATGCACTGAACTGACAAATAAAATTAAAATCTTGTTGGGCCATCACAGCATAAGGTGGTCATGATGAAGACACTTGGTGAGGACACAGACTTGCTTCCCTGTTCGGCACACATGACCTGTTCCTTGGGGAGATTTGCTGCAGGTAACTCTTTAAAATTGACCAGCCTGTACTGATATTTTGCTTAACCCTCAGTTAGTAATACTGTTGTGGTAATGTATTTGCTAATGTTATGGGTAGACCAAGGTTTTTTAATAAATCAAACATTATGGTGTGGCATTACTCTGACTTAAGCAGGATTCCGTCCATCTAACTAAAAGTTAGGGTCTTGGCTGTTTTCTTGTGAAGACAGGTGCCTTTGCTCTGTGCTTAATATGCTTAATGCAGAGTGCACGTTCACTCATCAGTTTTACTGACAGTGGGTTAGGCAAAGTATCAATACAGATTGTCTCATTTTAAATGAGTTACCTGCAGCAAAACTTTCCACAAATAATATTTGGCGAGTGACGATTCAAACCCGGATCTCCAGATCATTAGTACTGTGCCTTCACAATTACACTATGAATAGTACTCACAGTGTAGCTTTTTTCTCCAGCTGTAAACTGACAGTTTGAAGACTGCTATTTTTGAATTTTTCTTTTTTTAACAAAACACATTAGAAAGAAATTGTGGCTTGCCATAACAGTGTTCCAGCTTGCCATAACAGTGTTTAACATTCACCCACACAAATGTGTGCGAGTAACGAAAACACTCACATATACACACGCATATAATCAATGAAGTATAATGAATAAATATAATGCTATTTAAAAAGGGCAGGTTTATTCAGGATGCCCCTTCTCGCACAATGATTATGAAGTGATAGTGACAATTCTCTCTGACCAATCAGTAGTCTTCCGCATTTTCACATCACTTTTTGGTATAGCCTCAGCTCACTTGGAACCTCGCTGGAGATACCAAAAATGGTACTGGTATCAGGTATTATCCACAACTCAAGCATGATTGAAAATCAAAACAGGTGAGTAGAGTTGAGTTGAGCTGATGCGATGCAGTGGAAAAGGGCCATAAGAGGCCCAACCTGAACCTGTTCCAGAATGACAGTGCCCCTGTACACAACATAATGTCTATGAAGACATGGTTTGCCAAGTGTCAAGGTAATTCCCCCATACTCTGCACTGCACTGTCTGGCAGAGCAGCTACATCCAGACTTCATTACCCAGGCTGCCCTGCAGTCTCAGAGTTCTTTGAGTGCTTGCAGCTGTGCCATATTTGTGGCCAATCACGTGAACTATTTAAAGACTCCTCACATGGATTGAAAGTGTCAGATATTAAATATATTAATGAATGTATGTAGATTATTCTACATAGATTAGGTTCCTTATTTTGCTAATGTCTACTCTGCTATGCCTGTTTAGCATTTGGTTCTTTTTGTGTTTTGTTTCTTTGCTTAAGTTTTCATGTTTCTGTTCAAGTGTCTGACTTAGCTTTTGGTTACTATTAACTGTAAACAAACCATCACCTGCCCATGCAACCAGCCTCACCATGTTTACCTAACGCCAATGTTGAAGTGAAAGCATTTGAGTGGCCTGCACAGAACCTTGATTTCAGGAATGCTCTTATGGCTGAATGGGAACAAATCCCCACAGCCACAATTCAAAATCCTGTGGAAAGCATGCTCAGGAGAGTAGAGGTTTATTATAACAGCAAATTGTGATCCAAGGAGTGATCCCCAAGTTGGCATCCTTCATCCGGTTGAACCACTGGGGCAAAGCGTGGTCAGAACAAAGACTGAAGATAGTCCCTATAGATTGTAATAAATGGTGAGGACCACCCACTTGATGGTCAGGCACTCTTTTGATGGTGTTTCCTCTCTCGCACTGTGAGCTTGTGGCTGATGTATAGCAGAGAATGCTCCACCCCTCCACCTTCTGGGATAACATAGCCCCTGGGCCTCTGTCCAATGTGTCAGTCTGTAAAATAGAAGGAAGAGAGAAGTCGGAATTGGGTAAGAATGGTAAACCACAGAGTGCAGCTTTTACCTGAATGCAAGACTGTTGCCATGGATCCATCCATTGGACCAGACCTGGTGCTCCCACTTTAGTGACATCAGTCAGCAGGCTGGGATATCCAAATAATTAGGCACAAACCTATGAAAATAGCCAGCCAGCCCCAGGAACTCTCACCTCCTTTTTGTTCTGGAGTCTCGGGGAAGGCTGCAACTGCTGCAGTCTTATCAATTTGAGGACACACTTGCCCTTGGCCCAAGTGGATGCCCATATACCATACTTCCACCCATCTAATTGCACACTTCTTTGGTTTCACTGTGAGGCCCACCCATGTCAACAATCTCAGGACAGCCCTCAGATGCTGAATGTGCCGCTTCCAATAGTTACTATAAATAATAATGTCATTCTCAACCTCTGTGATTTGGGATGGCAAGAAGTGGTCTTAACAAGGGACCTAGGGTGGATTAAGCTGCTGTTTTTAGAACATCTGGTCCTAGCGCCTTTCTCTCCAGAATGACTGTTGCCAAAGCCACAGGGACCACTTCACTTCATGGTTTAAATAGATTAATGTCTATCTCCAGCACCCTGCCTCTATTCATTCACTTCACTTCACAGTCAACATCCCCAACTTGCCACTTGACTCAAAAGGGCCTTGCCAATTAGTGAGTTATTTGGAGCTTGATCTTGATAGCAACAAGATCCCCCTCTGAGATTTCCAGTAGATTAGTGCCCCATTATACAACCGGCTTGGTGTTCTTGTGCCTGTAGCAAATGCTTCTGGGTTAATTGCCCCAGTGTGTGGAGTTTTGTACTGAATTTCTTTGCTGTTACAAGCTCCCTCCACCCAATTTTCCTGAATAACATTTAAGACACCATGAAGCTTGCACCCATACAATAATTAAAATGGGGAAAACCCTGTGGACGCTATATATGGCACTTATATTGTACATGCATGTGAATTAATTTAATCTCCAATAATTCACACAGTTTATGTTGAATGTGAGACATGAATGTAGAGCCCTGGTCAGTCAGGTTCTCTTTTGGGATACCAGCACAGGCCCCCTTGTTGATGAGAATGGGCCAAGTGCATCAGTAAGTTGATGTTTGTTCGAAATACCATCAGCCGGTCATGCAACTGCCAATGTTGGTCAGTGTGGTAGTAAAGAAGCATGTTCTTGATCAGGATAATAATAAAAGATGGGTAGGGCTTGAATCAAGTTCAAGTTCAAGTGGCTTTATTGTCATTTCAACCATATACATGTGGTACAGTGTTCAGTGAACGAGACAGCGTTTCTCCAGGACCAAGGTGCTACATACAAGACAACACAAAAGTACAAAAGGTGCACGTGTGCAACAGTAG
>JAQMYM010000019.1:6729585-6753873 GCA_030014255.1 Parauchenoglanis ngamensis | reverse complement strand
TTTTTCCACTCTTCTGTATCTGTCTGTATTTCTCTTCCCAGCAAGGACGTGGTGCATATCTGTAGTCAAAACCTACTTAAGGGTAACTAGAAACTGTAAGTATTGTAGCCAGTTTGGACCAGTTGAAACCCGTGTAGAGATATGGAACCGCATAAGATATCCGGGGTTTATAAAAACTGCCCCAACGAGAGAGACGGGGCTTCTTCTTTCCTTTTCTACCTTTCTGTTTGCAGCTCTGCATTGCTTTCTATCCTATCTTCTCGAAGGACTGCCTCAGTCTCTGTTTGTTCTGCAATTTCCACCACACTAATAAAAAAATATAATTTAAAATAATATTGAATTAGAAGGTTTATGACTTATGTAAGTCGCTCTGGATAAGGGCGTCTGCCAAATGCCATAAATGTAAATGTAAATGTAAATGTAAGGTGTGTCTAAACTTTTGACTAATACTATGTGAAATGTTGCAGAGTATATTAGACTGAATTTCTGCTTTATTTTCAGTGAAGTTTTACCACAGTAATTAATTGGTAAGTAATGGTCAAATTGATTTTCAGAACTGAGAGCAGGCCACCTTCTGGAGTTAGAGGTCGACTACTTTCAGCTCAGCAAAAGACTGTCCTGTTAAATATGGGCATTGTAATATGATGTAAAATATGATGGCAACAATGCCATCTTTCAAAATTAATTTTAAGCAGACTGTATTGTTGCATACATGTTATTAATTTAGCCCCTGGTTACTAGAGGGTGGGGCTGATTTCAGATAATTTTGCATAATATAAGTGGTGATCACAGGAAGTTGGTCAAATAGCATTATCTTTTGTAATCTCAATAAAAATAGTTGTTATTGTCTAACTTTTAATAAGTTATCTTACCTGTAATTAATCAAATACCTAAAGTGCTTTCCCAAATTTACAGGTGAGAATAAATGTGGTATTGAAAAAGTGTAATGTATTGAAAAAGCTAATGTACATTGTCACCAAATATAACCTTCATGTTTTACAAATTTAATTGTAACTGAAACAAATGATTGTAATTAAATTTAAACTGCTAATAATTATGTGAATAACATTTTTTTCCCCATGACTGTAAACTTGAAAGCTTATTATTGACATTGCGGACCTGAGAAACTGCTGGGCTATGCTTCGATTCCTCTTACTCCTTCTCAGAAAATGAGGCTTGGTTCTGGGTGCAGCCCAGTGAGTCTATAGTGCCACCATATGACACCAAGTCTTGTGCCTGGCATATAGTTTCAAGTACACACACCAAATTTGGTAGGAATGTGGATCTCCCCAAGATGAACAGTTTTGTAACAATTTTGTTTGTTTTAACATTTGATACATTTGAACATACTGCTCCAAGGTGGTTCCTTGGACTGACAAATTTGGTGTACATGATGCCAAGATGTTGCTGATATTAAATTGCGAATCCTTTTGATATCCTTTAGGGTGTTGAAATGGTGAAACTATAAATTCTTAATGGATTGCTTGATATGGCTGAAATGTTCACAGGTTATTGGTTATGATGATCATATCTGTCAATGTCAGTTTTGGTGTGACAATATTTAGTGTGACAACCCTTTGCTTTAAGTTCTTAAATAGTAGTCCCAGGTACAATTTGTGCAGTTTTATAATGAATTGAGCTGGTAAGTTTTACTGAGCATCTTGACAAATCTGCCACAGTTCTTCTGGAGACTTTGACTGTTGTACTTGCCTCTTTTTTTCAGCAAAACCCAGCAGCCTTTATTTTGTTTTTGGTTTTTTTTTGTCTGAAAAGTGGTCTCTTGCATAATATGTTGCTTTCTTTAGTGACATACAAACATTTTTTCAAATACAAATTATTTTTGGAAAAGTAATGTTTGGAAGACAAATATTTTTTGTACTTGACTCAGTGATGCAGAATTCAAAATAAATATCTGTAACAAAATTTGTACTAAAAAACTCAAATGAAAATAATAATAGTATAAAACTAGAAATATATTGTAAAATGGCCTATTAACTAAAATTTTTTATTAAATTATTAAATTATTAAAAATGAAACAAGGCATAACAAATATGCCTCTTCTTAATAATCATTTATGTTATGTAGTCAGTCATAAACATAAAGCAACTTAATAACCCATTTTACAATTTTTTGTGTGTGGCAATGTAAACACTATACTGGGGAACTACACACTACATAACAGCCCAGAATACACGTTGTATAGCACACTACTCCCCACCTTAGTATACAAGATAGTATTCAATTATGACAGCTTTCATGTAGTGTCCTAAACTAGTATGTCTGTAAATAAATAAATACAAATTTGTAAGTTTGTGTTGTCACATCTACATAAGACAGGGAACTGGATGCAGTATCATCAGAAAACCCAGCTATTGCTACTAGTGGATACTAGCTAGCAATTTGTTACCAAGAAAACATGCCATTCAGTTGCATTAGTGAGTTAGTTAACATTTGCTATCGGTTGGGCTACTTGTTCTTGTTCTGTTACAAAACAAGTAAGCATATGAAAAAACATCAATATATGCAATTTAGTTCCTGAGCTTAGTTCATCTGGGTATCATAGCTCCTGGAAATCTTTGGTTGAAAAGGGCTACATGACAACTAAAATGTCAATTCTAAAAAAGGTCTAGCCTGGTTGAGCCACAGGTGGAGCCAGTAAATTAGCCTGGAAGCAGACATTAAGTCACAAGACAGCAACAAACTGTAATGGAAAATGTAATAAACTTGTGATCATTGAATATGGTTCTGGCAACGAGAGCCTGATCAAGCATTGGCTGTAGATGGAGAGGAAGCAGGTAGAACCAGCAGGTAACACATGATGAGTCTCACCTGTGTCTAATCTCTGGCAATTTACTAATGTGTGTTGTACGTGTATTTTCAGGGAAGCTGGTGAGCAGAGATAGATAACCAGTACAGTGTGTGTATATAGGTGTGTGTGTGTGTGTGAGAGAGAGAGAGAGAGAGACTGAGCAGAAAAAGCACTGAAAAGCCAAAGTTGACAATAAAACTCACACCTGAAATGTAGCAAGCCTGTCTCCAATGTCCTCATTTCCACAAGAACTTGTTACTCCGGTGCCGAAACCTGGGATCGTGAGTAATAAGCACCATTGTGGAGTC
Organism: Parauchenoglanis ngamensis; assembly: GCA_030014255.1. Taxonomy (NCBI): domain Eukaryota; kingdom Metazoa; phylum Chordata; class Actinopteri; order Siluriformes; family Auchenoglanididae; genus Parauchenoglanis; species Parauchenoglanis ngamensis. The sequence goes on along the minus strand of JAQMYM010000019.1, from coordinate 6,750,756 downwards.
CTCGTCAATTGGCAAGATCATCCAGATCCTCACTGTCATCCATCAATTCCAACATCAGGCCCTCATTGTGCTGTGCGAGGAGCTGGAGCAGAGCTTTCAGGCTCTGCACCAACTAGAAGGGCAGAAGATCAGCAGGTGCTTTGGAGCCTTGTCCAGCAGCAGCCCAAGCCTCTGCCATGAACCTGCACCACCTCACGTTTGTGAAGATAAGTCCACAGAACAAAAGGACAACCAGAATACATCTTCCTGTAGCTGTTTGACCATGCTGTGGAGGCATGCGCTTGGCTGACCACACAATAGGCATTCCACTTGTTGCTGCTACTGACACGGGAAGCCCAGCTCATGGCCGAACAGGTCCCAGCTACCAACCTGCTGGAGTACTCAGACCTGAAGTGTCCCATCTTAAAACAGGTTGGCTGCACACTGGACTGGCACTGACATACACTGAGCTCAAATGCACATTTGCCTTTGCCAAACAGTCCTGCGGTGCCTGTTGAAAGTGGCTGCTGGCCGTGTGAGGTGACGAAGATGATGTCATAGACTGTGTGGTGCTGGAGAAGTTCGTTGCTTAGCTGTCAGATGGGACAGCAGAATGGGTCCAGTGCTACCACCTGCGTCACTAAAGAAGGCATTCCAGGTGGCTGAGGACCATGTCCTGAGAAAGGCAGGCACCCCATATATTTTCCCCCACTCTCTCTCTCATTTTCACTCTTCCTATCCCCACCCTTTCTCTGTCCCTACACCATGGAAGCAGGGGTCAATACCCCAAATACCAGTGTTCCTCCCCATTCTTCCTCACCCCCTTCCTCTCCCTTTTGGATGTCTCCTCTAACACCCTCTCTCTGCACAGGTGGGATCATCTGTGCTCACCAAGAAGTGGGGATTCTCATCTGGATTCCTGACATAACTTGGGCCTCCCCCAATCAAACAGGAATGTTCTTGGTAAATGCATGGTTAGTGAAGGTGAGGTGGGTACACAGTGATATTCATTTGTGTCTGCTGGTGCCCTACATCATTATATTCAGTGAGAAAAAACATAATGTGGAGGTGGCAGTTAGTCCTCACCCCAAAAGAGTTTTTGTGCCCTTTACCATTAAGCAAGATCCCCCTCAAAAGCATTCGTATGGATCAGGTAAGGCCATATTTGAATTATTTTATAGGCACAAGCGTTGTGGCATGCTAGAGGTCATTACATAAATTTGGGGAAGGACCTTCTTCTAGTAAAAATGAAATTCAGTACATTCTTGACCTGAGAGCAAAACTCCACACTTTGTGTCACCTAACCCAGGAGAATTTCCTACAGGCGCAAGAACAACTGTATAATGGGGTGCTTGGCTTTGAATTTGCTACCAGGAGAATTTGAGAATTTGCTACCGGGAGATAAAGTGCTTATTTTACTACCCACGTTGAGCTCTAAATTACTTGCAAAGTGTAGTTCAGGTGATACATGAATTAAAACAAGTCCTAAGAGCACCCTCTAGTGCTGATGTGACACACTGCAGTATTTAACTACAATATCTTGCTGCTGTATGAAACTTAAGGACCAGCTCAGGGTAAGTCAAATTTCAAAGTCAGACACCAGATCCATGGTTGCATGAAAGGCACAAACCCCAGTGCCTAAACATTATAACTATACTTTATATTGTGTGTGTGGACATTTTGTGATTGGGGTCTTTAATGCTCAAATGTATCCTGTCTTGATTCAACCAAATGAGCAAATATACAGTAAATGAAAACATGAAATGGCTGCAGGAATGTATCTCTATGTTTCTGCAAGTAAATTTCCTGATGTATTACACAAAAGTGGTGGTAAATTGTTTTGCACTGCATAAGGGAAAATGTAATCAACTAGGGTTAGCTTCAAGAGAAATACTAAAAGCAAAGAGCTGGTTCCATGTGAATTTTTTGAAAGTAGTTAGTGCAGCAAACTTTCTAAGTGCAATGTGTAGTGTAGCGCTTCTGCATCGATTCTCGCTCTGAGTCTAGGGGAGAAGGGAGAGAAAAAGCACAAATGGCATCAGTTCTCTGTTACCAACTCACCCAGCACAGAGCGGAGAGCATCCGTATTTCCGTGTTGCACTCTGAAAGGAGCCCTGTAACAACAAGAACCTGTGAGTGATCTTACTGTTCATATCACAATGTTGGGCTAGCCACTGGAGCGATGCATGGTCGGTGATTAGAGTGAAGGGCTGTCCCATCAGGTAGTACTGCAGCTCCATCACCACCCACTTGATAGCCAAGGCTTCTCTCTCAATGGCAGTGTACCACTGCTCAGCCGGGGAGCGCTTCCAGCTGATGCTCTTCTCTATCAAAGTCCTGGGAAAGGATAGCAGCGATGCCTGTCTCCGAGGCATCCATCTGCACCAGGAAGGGCCTCTCAAAATCAGGATTTTGGAGTACTCGTTTGCTGATCAGGGCAGTCTTCAGGCCTTGGAACGCAGCCTGACTCCACCAGACGGTCTCAGGTTCCCCCTTCCTGGTGAGATCTGAGAAGGGATTAGCTAATGAGGCAAAGTTAGGCACGAAACACCAGAATTATTCCACCAGCTTATATTCCACCAGTAATATCCCACCAGGGAATTGGCGTACAGCTTCTACCTTGCATTCTTGTGGCTTTAGCTTCGGTGCGTAGCTCCGGTGGGGCCTCAGGATAATGTCCATCATTTGCTGGAATGTCACTTGGGCCCTGTAGAGCCTGAAGGGGAGAACCAGTTACTGCCAGTGCCCTGAAGCTGTACTAAAGGTGGTCTTTTTCCTGGAGGAAGGAGACAGGGGAACCTGCCAGTACCCTTTTGTCAGATCTAGTGTGGAGATGAATTGGGCTCTCCTCAGCCACTTGACAAGCTTATCCACCCTTGGCATCAGATAGCTGTCAAACACTGAGACCTGATTAAGTCTGCGGAAATCATTACATAACCAGAAGCTTCCACTGGGCTTGGGCATCATGACTATGGGGCTGGACCAGGGGCTGCTGGAGGATTCTTTGATGATTCCATCTTGTAGCATTTGTGCCATTTAGTCCTCGATAGCCTGACACCGTGCATCTGGCATGCAGTAGGGCTGTTGCTGTATTGTCACTCCCAGAGGTGTTTGAATGTGGACCTTGCAGGAAGCACTGGGGATGAGGAGCAGTACTTTCTTCCAGGGCTGGAACTCCCTGGGCTGCGCTTGACGGTTGTACGCTCATCATTGTTCCTGCTGTGCGGCCTTCCTGCCTTCATGCATCTCCTGCACATATTCTATCATGGAGCCAAATGGTGAGGGTTGTGCCTCCCAGGCCTTTTTGGTGATGTCCAGCAAGCTCCCAGGATCAGGTCCCAGTTTTGACCCTACGTGTCAACAACTCATCACAACAAGCACTTCAGTATCTGGTTGAACCGTTCAACTAGGCTGTCAGTTTGTGGAAGATAGACAGAGGTGGTGTACATCCAGCAACCGGCACAGGTCCCTCATGAGCCAGGAGAAAAATGGCGTGCCCTTATAGCTGAGTATGTATTTGGGGATCCTGACCCAGCTGAAGAGCAGTACTAGGGTGGCCTTGCATAACATGATGGCCTCAGGGTATCATGTAGTGTAGTCTATAAGCACCAGGATATGCCTTGGGCAGACTTCAGCAGCAGCCCTACCGGGTTTATCTCCACCTGCTCAAAAGGGACCCTAATAATGGGAAGTGGGATTAGGTGGGCAGCAGCTGGCTTATACGGTGAAATCTGCTGGCAGACGATGCATTTCTGGCAGAAGCGTTGAATCGCCACCACCATTCCAGGCTAGTGAAACCAGTCCCAGATCTTCTCTAGGGTGTTGCGGGGTCCCAAGTGCCCAGCTAGAGGGTGGGTGTGAGCCAGGTGCATCACTGATTGGGTTTTTGTCTATGGTACCACTAGGAGGTTGCAGGGCTCTCCCTGATGTTGGCAGTGGTAATACAGGAGGCCTACCCAGGTGTGGAAGTAGCTGGGGAGAGGTGGTGACCTGGCCCTCTACCTTCACCTTTAGCACCTGGCTCCAACAGTGTTTCAGCCAGTCCTCCTTCTCTTCCCTTCTAAAATTCCCCTCCTGGGCTACCTTCTGGCTCACACATGAAAGTGTTACTATGGAAGGGGTACTCACACTCAGAGCTAGCTTTGACAATGGCAATGGCATCCTCAGCAAGGAGGGTGGCTGAAGACACTGGTCTGGACTGATAGCAAGCGGGGTGCCTTCTCCATTGAGCCACCTCCTGATCAGGCTCCTTCTCCTTCAGAAAGTCCTGGAGGCTGGGCCAATCATGACCTATGAGCAATGGCACAGTGAAAGTGGGGATTAGACCCACTGTGACTGACCACTCACGTTGTTGGTGCCCCAGGAGGACATTGGCTGCCAGGAGCTCTCAGACATCCTCATGCACACAGGAACAGGCCTTCGGGGCAAAAGGTTGTAGGCAACACTGAAGGCCTCATCAGGGTGATGGCACTGCCTGTGTCCAGGAGCATGGTCACAGGCTGTTCCCCCAGCTGCAGCACAGTGGAGCCCTGGTGGTGGAGCCACGTGAATGGTGCAGGCTGCCAGCCACAGCTTCTGCATCAGTGGTCATTCTGGTTCAATGGGCAAGGAGACATCCTGAGGGGTCGTTTTGGTTCTTGGGAGGGCAGGTCATTGGGCTAGGGAGTAACGCGTTCTCAGGTTCTGGCTCAGAGGAGATGGGGATCCTCCCAGGAATGGTTGGCCTTGGCTCTGTCCCATCTCCAATGTTGCAAGGGCAGTTTTCAGTGCCTCCACTAGCCTTCACCATGGCACATTGTAGACCGCTGGTAGACACTGTAGGAACCGTCACTCACTGGACAATCTCCTCCAATGAAAGTTGGTCTGGTTGAAGCCAGTGTCGGGCAGTGCGGAGGAGTTCATTTATCATTCATCCTGGGTCATCATGTGGAATCCTTGCGCAATTTCCTGGTTCATCCGCCCTTTCTCAAGGTTCACTTACAACAGGTGCCGCACTACGTGGTCGAGTGAGATAGCCACTGGCACGGTAGTGTCATTGTCTGCCCGCATTCTCCACCAGAGTACTTCAAAGGGCAGAGTGATCGCTTCCAGCAGATGGTGAGGGTGCGTAGCTGCAGGTGTCACACCTACTATATTTGCCTTGTAGAAATATATCTACATACTGCACTTTTGTGCTTGTAGTATCTGTCATACACAACCTACATTGTAATTTATAACTGGTTTATAACACTTTCTGTATAGTATTGATGGTGATGGGTAGGAACACAGTAAGAATTTCATAGTACTCTTTCCACAGGCATATGACAATAAACTCATGAATCTTGACATGACTCCTGTGAAAGATTAAGAAATAAAAAAGAGACAAATTATTTCTTTGCTTAAATTATGTAAAACTTTTGGTATTAAATAACCATTTTATTTAATACAAAATTAAACTCCTATGTAAATCCAATTGAATTATGAGTATGAATACCAATTACTTTAACATTTTCTGCAGTAATTTATTAATAAAAATAATTAATGAGTAGTTTTTATCTTGAGCATTATGTAGCCCTGTGTGAACAGATCATTCTTGGTATTACAGTCTACCAATTTCAAATGTCTGTTTTATAATGGATTAAATTGTTCCGAGCATAGTTCAACAGACTGTAAACCACTATTCAGTCCTCTCTGAAAGTACTGGAGTGGCAAGGGGATGAAATGCATACTCAACTGCTTTAAGGTCTGGTGATTGACTTGGCAGGTCTAAACCTTTCCAGTCATATTCATTTTTTGGTCACATACCCAAATCTCTCATTGCACAAAAACTGGACAGTTGAAACCTGGAAAAACTTAGCCTGGTCTGATGAATGCCACAGCTTATTTGAGCACTGTTTCTGACCAAGTGCATCCCTTCATGGCCACAATTCACCCATCCTCTAATGGCTACTTGCAGCATGATTAATGCACCGTCACAAAGCAAAAGTCATCTCACACTGGTTTCATAAACATGACAATGTATTCAATGATCTACACTGGCCTTCCCAGTGACCAGATCTGAATCCAGTAGAACACCTTTGGGAAACTGTAACAACCAACATTCTAGCAGTATAGCAAATCTGGCATTTATCAAATGATAGAATACACTTTTATGATACACATATAATATGACACAATTAAATACTATTTAAATTTCTATGTACATTTTAAATTAAAATGTTGACTCAACCTAACCTCCAATTAAAATTCAAGCTATGTAAGTTAGAAAACATACTGCAAAAGAAAAGGAATGGAATACATTTTATGGCTAAACACACTACCACATTAGCAATTGAAGATGGATCTATTTAGGCAGCCCTGATCAACCCAAAATTCACACAAGATGAATCACATAAATATAAATATTAATAATATTGCATTTTATTCTTCTAAGATATTAATTAGTCAAAGGTATTAATTTGTACAGTAGCCTGTACGTTTCTTAATCTCGATGTGTTGGATAAGCATGTCTCATTTCAAGTAGGGTGTGTTAAATCTCATGTAATAAGCAGAATAGAAATTTCATGTTTTGCAGGAAATTTCAGGAAATTTCAAAATTTGTAGATTGTGGGTTGAATAGATAGATTAGTCACTAAAACTGTGTTAAAGAGGCCAGCTCACCCTTCCCAGAATCCAATGTGTTGTTTTTGTTTACATACGGGCCACTGTATGTGTGCTGCAGTAAAACCTCCACAAATTCATTGCTACCCATCTCTAATTTTTTCTTCATCCATGTAATACATGGAAGTTTTAAACACAATATGCCTGATCATTTCTTTCCTACTTGGCCACTCACGAGATTACTGAGGCCATCACAATAGAATAGCCATACAAAAATACAACAGATCGGTCAAAACAATGTAAACTATAGCTACTTTGAAAAAATATCTTCAATTTCACATTACAATTTATGATATATGTGATGATGTTGCTGCATTGTTGCAGATTGTTTGAGCATTGTTATGAATATGGAATCAAACATGGCAAATCCGAATAAACAATATACTGAGAGGCTAAAATGTCAGGTCAAATACCACCACTCTGTTGACTAGGCAGAAAAAAGTAAATAATAAAAAAAAATGGAAAAGAAAAGAAATAAAGACATTGATTGAAGGCCAAAACTCCATCAGGCTACTTGTGGGTGTAGGAAAAAGAGATATAAAGTATGGGAAAAAATAAGGAAACTAGAAACACATGCAATTATATCTATTTACAGGAAAGGATGAATGTTGATTTTCCTCATGGACCCCTCTAGGCACCAAAGTACCCAATGTATGTATTCAGTATGCCTCTCTTTTGAGAAGGAGGTTATTGATGTCACAACCTCTCTGAGGGCCTTTAACTACTTCTATAAGAATGGATACAGTGTATCTAGCTGAGGAAAAATTTAACACAAGCTCTGCTTTTGGGGTCCTGATTGTACATGGTACTTTTATATTCTGATATTCTTGTTTTTAAAGATGGGCTGGTTTTACCCACATAATTTAATCCACATGGACAATATAAAAGGTAGATCACATTAGGGAAATTACTCCTCTAATATTAAGTTAACCATTTAACCATCCATACACCAGACATAGTCAATAAAAACATGACATGAGATATTACAGCAGTGAATAAACATGCATCACTTTTCTATGTTACTATGTACCTAAGAATTTGCTATGAAATATGTTGCACAATCATAAAATCCTTGAACATGATTTTAAATAAAGTTCACAACATATAAATAGTGTGATTGTGTGATTTTAGTGCATTTCTATGGAGCATCACTTACCCATGTGAGTAAAAATGAAATGGAAAAAGAGATGGTGCATAAAACAAAGCACTTTGCATGGGCTTATGTTTTACTTGCCTGTAACACAGATGGTGTTTTCTTTTTCTTGTAGTTTTAATGGCGGTTAACAACTGTTTTAAAGTTTATTAGTTTGGACTTTTGTGGAACAAAGTGCAACAGCACCACCAGCTGTTGTAAGAAAAACACACAGAATGGTATGAAACTAAGCCTAATCAGCCAGACCATGTCCAGTTCAATAGACTCACAGAGCCAATCAGTGAATATCATGTCAGGTGATTACAGAGAGTGAAATGACCGCTAGATTTCATGTATATAGGAACTAATAAACATTGCATGGACAAAAGTTTGTGGACACCTGAAACTCACATCTGTATGTGGACCTTCCCACAAAATTGAAAGCACACAATTGTATATATATAGGATATCTGTGTAAGCTGTAACATTACAAATTCCCTCCACTGGCCCTCACTGGAACCAGCATGACAATGCTGGTGCACAAAGAGCCATACAAAGGCTGGCTCAAAGGTTGCATGAAAATTGGCTTGTGATACACAAGTACAGATGTAGACTAAAATAAGCCATTTCATTAAGGCCATATCTAGAAATTTCTGCTTGACCTAGCCAAAGAACATTATTCTGCCTTTTGAATCTGCCATTCAATTTCATTAATTTCATTCACCCCTTCAAAATTCTCTGAGGTGTCAGAGACAGCAATGGAAACAGTAAGAATGGATTTTCTCCACAAGAGTGAACCTGAAAATTATTCATATGTAAAGCCTTTCAAGAGACACAAAGAGAACACTGGCTACGTTGCATATTTGTTAGAAGTAGGTTAAAATTAAGCAAAGATATTTAAATAAAAAAAAAAACATACTATAAGAGGGTGGATAACTTTTACTATATGACCAGAATTGAGCATGGTGTTTAGTCAGATTTCATTTTACTCACATTTATGTGAGTATGAGAACCATTTAGTCTCAACACAAATGTCTCCCAGTTTTAAAATCGATTCCAAGGGGTCATGTAACTTAAAATAACCATGCTTGTAGTGTATTGGAAGAAACATGAGAAAACCCTGCCTGAATAAACTCTGTCCACTGCATAAAATTTTAAGATGTATTTATTCATTACTTTAAAGCACAGTTATAAAAAGACAATTGTAGATTTGTCACAGTAGAACTGTCACAGTTTTAGTTAAGGCATCCTGCAATATTGTCCTTGGGAGGTGTGAGATTTTACACATGTGTGTTGGTTGGTGGTGTGGAGGCAGGGGGCTCCTCCCATTGGGCCATCCCTATTAAAAATTAACAAATCACCAACTGTCTGTGCCCATGATAGCCTCAGATTCATGTTCTTGGCTAACAGGAATGGAATATACAGTATTTCCAATAGAGTCATTGCATTTTCACATTGGCTATGTTTTGTCACTATTGAACTTTACTGACATCTATTGGATTTTAAGATGTATGGCATTGTTGAGCACAGACTTCTGCCAAGGCCAAATGACATATCTCACAAGATTAGCAAAAGAGAAACTAAATTCATGGATTCACCCCATGACTCGAATCCACTCCAAAATTAAATAGTTTCTTCATTGGCGTAGGCTACGTTTTATGGAAATGTGCCAAGTTTCATGGAAATCATGGAAATGGAGTCTGATAGGTTTTGTGCAACCCTTACCAACAACAGTTAGTAATAAATTTTAATCTTTTTACTTATTTATTTATCTTTATTTATCTTAAATCTTTTTAAATCTTTAAATACTACAACATCCAGTAAATGGTAATAAACCAAAGTCAGTATTTGTTGTGATGACCCTTTTTGTGATTATGCTTTTCTTCTTGGCACACTTTGTGCAGTACTATAAGGAAATTAGATGGGAAGATTTACTGAGCATCTTGGAGAATCTGCCACAGTTCTTCTGGAGACTTTGACTGTCATGCACGCAAAACCAAAAAGCCTTCAGCATTTTTGTCTGAAAAGTAGTCTCTTACATAATATTTCATAACATAACTTACATAACTTTCTTTACTGAAATACAAACAATTTTCATATATAAATAATTTTTTTAATTAAGTAAATTAATTTAATTAAGTAATGTTTGGAAATCTATGCAGTCAGAAATTTACTTTCATGGACATGAATTTTATGGCAGTAAAGGGCTTTTAATGATTTCTTTAGAATGTTCATTTTCAGGGAAATAATTATTGTTAATAATAACATTCATTAATAGAAAAAATAAGAATTTAGAGCACAACTTTTAATTTATTTTGGGCTTTCTGAGATCAGCACAGGGTCAGAAATTATACATACAGGGTGAAAATATACATACAGCACACCTAATATTTGGTTTAGTATTATCCCTTAGTAAGTTTCCCTTTGACCATATACTTTTGGTAGCCATCAGCAAGGTTCTGGTAAATTTTTCTGGCTTGAAAATTAACCACTTTTTGCAGAATTAGCAGAGTTTAATTAAATTTGTTGGTTTCCATATTTTCAATATGGTTGAGGTGAGGACCATTCAAAAGCTTAATCTTAGCCTGCTTTATCCATTCCACAATCAGTTTTGATGTGTTTGAGGTCATTGTCCTTTTGGAACCCAATTGTGTTCAAGTTTCAACTGTCTAGCTGATGGTTTATGCTTAAAGATTTCTGAGGTAGTCCTACATCTTCATTATTCCATCCACTTTGTTTACCTATGCTTAACAGTTGCTTAACAGTTGGTACAGTGTTCATGAGGTTGAATACCTCACCTTTACTCCTCCAAACATACGCATGGTCTAACAACTCAATCTTTGTCTTATCTGACCACAAAACCTTAATCCAGAAGGCTTTTTTTTATCCATGTCATCAGCTGCAAAGATTAATTGCACTTTAAGGTGAAGATATTGGAGCAGGGGTTTCTTTTTTGGATGGCAGCCTCTCGATCCATGTTGATGTAAAACTTACTTGAATGCAGAAAGTGATACTTGTGCTCCAGCAGCTTCAAGTTCATGGCAGGCCTATGCCTTGGTGGTTGATCCTGACCATTCAAACCAATTTCCTCTCAGCTGAGGATAACATTTTGGATCTTCTTCCAGACCTTGTGAAAATGACTACACCTCCTAATAAACTGTACTTTTCAAACAAACCATTTTTATGTTACCACAGAGAAGCTACTAGCTGTAGTCAATCATGATCACTAACAAGAAGTGAAGAGGCCTTGACATTGGCAAGTTAAAAGACATTTTGGAACTTTCAGAACCACTGTGTTAAGTGGGTGTATTTATATTTTTGGCCGTGTATGGTGATTTCAATTGAAGTGTTGTTTTTACCTTTAAAGATGTATGTTGTACAACCATTCTTCCCACGAAAAAGAACAGTTCAAAGAAATTCAATGGAATGCCCAATTTTTTCAATGACTTTCATGTCCATGATGACATTCATGAATGTGTATGTGAACTTCTGACCATAACTGTATATATACACACACCACCATTTAGGGGAAAAGTGCAGACCACAATACAAAGTATCTATGTCAGCTACTAAGACTGGCATATAACAAAGCATGCTTGCTCAATAGAAACACACTGCTGGACACAAAAGTCAAGCATAAATATAAACAAATCTACAAGTTGTATTTTGTGACACGATGCAGTAAGGAAGCAGTACACGAATGAACCATGGTTCAGCATATGAAACATTAAAGCACATATTAACTGAATCCTCAAGGGCAATTCAGCGTCGGCATCATCAGCTCCATCGTGGGTCTTTGCTGGTCAAGACACCATGGATGGCTATTCATTAAATTGGGCATAAGCATGACTGTGATTATTTAAAAAATTTTAGCATTGGTATGAGCGACTCTACCCAACTGGAAGTCAGCCATTTTGGATCAATTTATACCCAAAAAAGATAAGCTCAGAAATCACCGACAGCAATAATCTATTTAATCAAAATGGTAAAATAACTAAATTCATTCATCTATTATTAATTAAGTTCATTACCAATCCAGCCTGTTGTTTTAAATGCATTTTTAAATTAGATTCTGAAAATGTCATGCATTCTCAGATTTTTAGTAAACAGTAAAATGTGTGATGAACAGGAACAGTCAACACTGATTAAACTTTGCTTTAACTACATTCAAGTACAGCACTGCAACAGACATGCACATACACAAATTACTTCTATAAATCACTTCCTGAAAGGTGGATGGGGATTGTGTCAGTATTACATTTAGCAAGTGGATAGTCTTGTCTGTTCACATGAAATGTTATTGATTGGTTTGGAGAAATATTTCCAACACATATTGAATGTCATAATTCTAAGACCGAGAATCCTGGATCACTATACACACTTGAACTCAATAAATACAGTCAATATCAGGTAAGTGGGTTTCCTGGTAAGATAGTACTATACTACATGATGCACCTTAGTTGAATGTGTATTCTGATGGCACCATACACATGAGAGTGCTGTCAATCCTCCTGAACTACTGCAGTGACCCATTCAAGCTGTGGTCACTGGGAAAACTGCGACTCATGTTGGACAGACTGGCCATTAGAGACTTCACTTTATGCGCATAATAGTTCCTTAAGTTCACTGAAGGTACTTCCTTAATGTCTCCACTGAAGTCACAGCTCCTCATAGCGATCTCCAACTGTTTCTGCCTCTTATAAAACAAAGAGAACTTATTGAAAATGAGCGTGATGGGCAGCACCACCACCAAGATGCCAGCAAGGATGCAAGCCGAAGCAGTCAGTTTTCCAGCAATAGACCCTGGCACCACATCTCCATAGCCCACTGTAGTCATGCTGACTGTTGCCCACCACCAGCAGGCTGGGATAGTAGTCAGTCCATCATTTTCCTCCTTCTCAATGGTATAGGCCATCACAGAGAAGAATGACACCCCCACTGCTAAATAGAGCAGTAGCAGGCCCACTTCCCTGTAGCTGTTTTTCAGTGTTGCTCCAAGTGATCTCAGGCCAGTAGAATGACGAGCCAGCTTCAGGATTCTGAAGATCCGCATAAGCCTCAGGACCTGCGCTACACGTCCCAGGTTCTCCAGTGTGGGACGCCTCTCAGCCACCAGATCAATCAGTAATGTGAGATAAAATGGTAAAATTGACACCAAGTCAATCATATTTAATGGGTGCTCAAAGAAATGGATCAGGTCTGGTGCAACAACAAACCGGACAACCAGTTCAAATGTGAACCAGCCTATTCCAAAATGCTCCACTGTCTCAAAACGGGGGTCTTCCTGAAGCAGGCCTTCACTGCCTATTATGGCAAAATCACTCATGCTGTTCATGCACATGGTGGCTATGGAGCCCAGCACCACCAAGATAGAGAAAACACTAATGATCCGGCTAGACAGAGAGTAGCCAGGATTGTCCAACATCAGCCAAATCTTCCTCCTGATTCTCCCAAATGGCTGTTTGTCAAATTTGGTGGCATCACTATAGAATACTAAAATCTCGTCAAAAGAAGAAGTAGTGCTGCCCTCGTCACTTTTGTCCTCCCACTCCTCCTGGTAAGGCTCAATTTTTCTGCAGTGGTAGGTGCTGCTGCAACAGGAGTCAATGAAAAAGTCATTGATGCCCCAATATTCAATTTCCTGGCTAAAGGAGAAAATGCAGAGTTCTTCCATAACATGCAAGCGACCGGTGTTATAGAAATTCAAAACATATGGGAAAAGTGCAGGATTTCGATCAAAGTAGAACTCCCGTTCAGCGTCATCGTAATCATCGCACAGTTCCAGGATAGATTCTTTTGACTCACATCGCAGCAAACGGGCAAGTCGCGTCTCAGGGAAGCGAGACAGTATGCTTGAGAGCAGTCTCCTCTTGAAGCCTCCTACGTTTATGCGTATGGCGCTATTCTCTGTATTAAATACATTTAAATCCTTGAGACTGTGTGCAGTCATGTCGTGAAACTCGCCGTATGACTGACTACTACAGAGATTAAAATCCTTATCACAATTCATATAGCCTTTTGTGTAAATTGACAAATTAAGGATAAAATTATCACTCAGTGCTTTTCTCGTAGGACAAATGCTACGCTCGTTTTCAGAGTCGTGAGTTGTGAAACTCATTAAAGAGCTGAGCATTTCAACAGTTTCACTAGCAATAACTGCCCGGTTTTGCACAGTGAGCGAATAAGCTTAGACTTTAAATGCCGTCCACTTGTATACCACGCGTTATTGTCCCAAGTGTTTAAATGATCGAGTCACTCACTGCGTGCAACGTTCCTCGCTTCGATTGCAGAACATTGCGAGTGATTGCAATAACCCGAGTCATGAGTTGAGATTTGGGGTTGATCCCAGACCCTTCGCTTCACGCCCTCCAGACGAATCGATGTCTGTGCGGATTGTGTGAGACTGAGAGGTTTCCTCTCCGCAGCATCGTCTCCAACCACCAAGCCGTCTCCTTTTATGGCTGATTTTTCAACACGCACAAAAGAAAACGACAGTCTTCATATATGTTATTTTCCCATTCTTTTGTCTGTGACGGAGGAAGTCGCTGCGGATTGTTGCCGTGTTGCTGTTTTGAAAGGGACAGATCCACTAAAACCGCTCCAGGGGTGCGCGAGCCGCCCCTGCAAATTCGCTATGGCGGCAGCAAAGAGACAAATATTGTTCATCCGCGATATTGTCAGAATGTTGTTCTATACAACTACAGTGCGACTCCCTCTCTCTTTCCCTCTCTCTTTCTCTCTCTCACGGTGAATTAAAGGTGGAGGGAATGTTAACAACTTGGTACTTTCTCTTCCCAGAAAGCAAATTCACATTGAATCATTATTAATGGTTTTCATCACTAGATGTGTTCAAGTTCTTTAGATTTCCGACATCATGCACACTGTTTTTGATGCAACACTGATTCAGTGTTATTTTTGCAGTCACAAGAACACAATTATACAGTTAACCATAGCTTATAGTTGTTATTTGTTTGATTTTATGTTGAAAAGTGTTCATTCGTGTACATTTTGTGTACATTCAAATAAAATTCAACCAATCGTATGTCTTATAAACTCAATGTGCACTTTAATAGGAGCACGTATGCACCTACTCATTTATGTAGCAATCCAATCAGCTAATCATATGGCAGCAGCACAAAATATAATCATGCAGATGCAGGTCAAGAGTTTCAGTTAAAATTTATGTCAAATATCAGAATGGGGAAAAGTGTGGTTTCTGTGACTTTATCTATGGCAGGTGGGCTAGTTTGAGAATTTCTAAGTTTCTGAGAATTGGGAAACTGCTGGTCTCCTGGGATTTTCACACACAACTGTCAAATATCAAAACAAAACATTAAACCTTTAGGTGGATGGGCTACAACCAATGCTGTAGTGATTAAAAAGTGGTGAGTAAACTATACATGTCCATGGACACACCTTTAAAAACACCATTGAAAAAAGTGGATAAACTACCTGCCCAGGGTGTACCCCGCCTCTCGCCCAAAGAGTCTGCTGAGATTGGCTCCAGCTTCCTCTGCGACCCAGATGGATAAAGCGGTATAGATAATGGATGGATGGATGGATGAATAAACTACCTAACATCCTTGCAGGATAGCACTACCACTGAAACCAGGCTAGGCTAGAATGTTTTGTGTCCTACCACGAACCATTCTCTGTGCCTTCACTGCACCACTCAATCTCCAACTCCTCATGTCCCTGTGCCTGTTTGTTTGCCTCCCTCTCTGTACACAAAGTGCATTCAATGTGTAAATGGATAAGTTCATGTCCTGCTAGTACAAATTGAAATGGAAGTTCCCAAATTATTACTTTGCATTTATTCAAATAGATCACCTATTTCAGGTTATGTCTATTAGCCAAGAACAGGAATCTGAGGCTATCATTGGCACAGACACACCCAAACAGGACAGCTGGACAGTTGATTAGAAAAAAAATCAACAAATTTTTTCCCAGTCTTAAATTGTAAAGTTTCAGTGTGTATGTGACCAGAATAGCCTTAGAGTCTTGTTCTTGGCTGATAGAAGTATAACCTGATGTGGTCTTCTGCAGACCTCAAGGACTGATGTGGTGTGCATTCTGAGATGCTTTTCTGTTCAACACAGTTGTAAAGAATGCTTATTTCAGTTACTATAGACTTCCTGTTGGCTCCGACTAGTCAGGTCATTCTCCTCTAATCTCTCTTATCAACAAGTGTTTCACATAGGATGTTTTTTGTTTTTCGCACCATTCTTTGTAACTTCTAGAGACTGTTGTGTGTAAATGTCCAAAATCAGTACTTTATGAAATACTCAAAACAGCCAATCTGTCACCAACAACAATGCCACAGTTTAAGGAAAGTTTCCTTACTGGCAAAGCAAAATATTTATACATGGATGAAGAAGAGAACACTGAGCTATGCATGAAGCAGTCCCAGGCCTTCAAACCTATATTGTATATCCAGAAAACTGGCACAGAATAAAGAGGTTCACACCAACCTTCTCCACCTTGATAGTTTGGATAGCGATTGTAAATGGGCAAAGCAGTATTTTGCTGATTACTGTAAAAAAGGCAGAAAAACTAAAAAATATTGAAATTGAACAGCTGTGTGCTCTATCCAATCAAAGGGCAGGGGACAGAATCATTTCAAGCATAAATCCTAGCATAGGTGCACCACAGAAAAACAATAACTCTAATTTAAAATGTAAGGAAATGTATCAAATGGTATAGATAATACTTGCAATGGTATAATAATTTAGTATTAGATATCAAAGAAATAAAATATATTTTCACTTAACACTGGGTTAACATTTAAATCAATTTGTATGAAAACTCATCTACTAGCTACACTATATGGACAAAAGTTTGTGGACACCTGACCATGACACCAGTATGTGTTTTTGCCACACATTTGGAAACACACAATTGTTTAGGATGTCATTGTGAAGCTCCATGGTTTGCCAAGATTGGTATGTAAGAACTTGAGTGTCCTGCACAGAGCCCTGTCCTCAACTCCACTGAATACCTTTGGGATGAACTGCATCACAGACTAAACCCGAGGACTTCTGATCTGACATCAGTGTCTGACCTCACTAACACTAACGCTCATGTGGATGAATGGACACAAAACCCCACAGCCATGCTCCAACATCTATTGTAAAGCCTTCCCAGAAGAATGAAGGTTATAATAACAGCATAAACAAGTACATATGAGTGTTATGGCCAGGTGTCCACAAACTTTCGTCCATATACTGTAGGTTGTCTAGATGACTAGACTTATGATACTTGTGGCTCATTCATAAGACACTGTATCATAATATCTAATCCGTAACCCTGATTAGCAGTAAAACTGTGAAATCATTGATAAAATCCATATCTTGTCACAACGTTTCTGTGTATGCAGCCAGACACACATCACCAACTAGTCAACACTGAAAGCTGGTTGACAAATAGCACATTTAAAAAAAAAATAAAAGCAAGCTTTTACTTAAAATGTATTCAGATCCCTTATTGGTGTCATAAATAATCAAATAGTCCAGGGTAGGCCATAATGAATAAATCTTTGGGTACTTAAAGCAACGTAACTACTTTAACAAGTAGTCTGTGGTCAAAATTAACTTCACTTCATGTGGGGCCACATCACACTATCCTGTCATTGATAATTTTCCTATAACAGCATTCACCATCATGTTTTATTTATAACATAACTTACAACAATAACCACTTTGATAGTTTTAGTAATAATAATAATAATAATAATAATAATAATAATAATAATAACATTGTAAAATATTACCCCCAAATTGTAAGGCAGTAATGCTTTTGCTCCCTGTTCTGCTTCTGAATGAATTGATGTACACTGTCATTAATTCCATTAACACACACACACACACACACACACACATACACACACACACACACACACACACACACACACACACACTGTAAGCATAGTTGTGGTAGGCACAGGATGAGGCACTGAAATAATAGTACCAGTGTCATGGAAGTTAATGGCCAACCCCCATCTAACAGTTTCAGCCTATCCAACAGTCCCCCCACGTTCCATAACCTCAAGTCCTGCAGAAGCACAGATCTCTATTGTCCGTTCATGCACAAAGACTCAGTTTGTACACACACGCATTTCAATCTTTCGAAGACCTCTAGCAAGGTCCCACCAGCACAACTGTATGCATCCTAGTGCAAAGAACCAGCTTCTTTTAAGGTAGTGTTTTTATTTTATTACATTAACACTAACTCTACTAAGCCACATTTGGTATGAACATAAATTTGAGTAGTTTGCTTATTTATTGTGTGCTATGCAGTTTAATAGTTTTTTGATTCACCCCTTACACTCTATATGGCCTAACAATAATCACAATTATGCCTCATAAGAAAGCAGTCACAGTTGCATAGCTGTTCTCTTCAATGTATGTTCACTGTTACTTTCATTTACAACACAGTGTGTTCAGAAAGATTCATTCTCTTCTTATGCATCTTGGGAGCTACATCTGAATATTCAACATGGAGGTAAACATGAGTCACAAATTAAACTACCTGGCAAACAGCTGTATCCAGTCACAGACAAAATTTAGCCTACATTCTGTAAACCTGATCAAAAATAAAACATGTAATCCCAAGGGGGAAAAAATCCCAATTTACTAATTACAGTAAAAAATCAATTTATCTCACAGCAGGCCTCTACTAAATTTAAATCAAACAATAATTAAGTCTAACTAAATTAAAGCCTATGAAATGCATCTAATGCTGACTTCCACTGCATCAACTGGACTGAAATATTTTGTCATTAAACTCCCATTTAATAACCATAATCACCAACAATAATTAAACACAAAGAAACAAATTCAACAAGATGCAATATACCCATGAGCAAGTTCTGGAGAATATCTTTAGGATACATTTATATTAACCATGACTGTTACTGTAAGTTAGATGGATGTGTCTTCATCATCACAAGTGAGTGGTTCTATTTTATTATATATTATTGTATTTTATTGTATATTGAGTATATCTAGCTGGTAGCTGATATAAATACAGTGTAATGTACAGTTGCAAATGAGCCTATGTAATTAGAATTAATAATTGTGTACTGGCATGACCGATATTGCAGTGACTGAATTTTTATTATTATTATTATTATTATTATTATTATTATTATTATTATTATTATTATTAATTGAAAAAACAATTGTCTATAACATACAGGCCTAATATAGCCTATAACTAAAGTCTGTGATGAAACTTACACTACAAACATCTAAATGGCCCTGCAAACATCAATTTGCTGATTACAAATCTCAAAACACAAACAAAAAATTATGTAAAGTAAATCTTGCACTCACTAACTCACTCACTCACTCAATCACTGGTCTTATTGTTTTAATCCTCCATCCTTGCATTTTGGATGATTAAAATATTTGACCTTCTTGACAGCTGAAACACATTCAAAGCTTGCACTGTTATGCTATGGTGTATATTAACATTTTCAAGTTGAATCCCCAAATGTGCCCCAAGACACACACACACACACACACACACACACACACACCTGGATAATGTGGTTGGACCAGTCAATTGAGTGGCTTGCAATATGCAAGGTAAACTAAATGAAATAAAAATACTACTCAAAAAAGCTTCCTCGCATATCAATTGCTGTTGTTTCTAGAAAATTCCAGGGGGAAAAACTAAACATAAAATTTCAACCATAATCATGAAATATGATCAAAAGAATCTGTCCAGCCCGCCCACTTCACAGTTACGTTCCTCCATCTCTCGGACCAACATCTTTTCCTCCCTGCCCTTGCACCTGCGGCGGTATGCTCCGGTTCCTCCCTATCAAGACTGGTGAATGCGAGGTAAGCTATTAGACTATATTAGTTGCTACTGGCAAATTATTGCTTATTTTCACAGTCATGATATCTATGTATCTAAATAAGCTAGTCTATAGCTAATGTTAAGTAGTTGCTATTGCTGCCTGACAAAACTATGGCAAAGGCTGACATTAGAGACTGTAGGAGGCACCATTATTCCACAGCTAATAGTAGTTCATGGAGTTGAGGTAATGTTAGTCTTTTTGGTATAAGAAATTGTAACAAAATCATCAGGTTGTTGAAACGGTTATGAGATCATTTTACTAGCAGTAGTGAATTGCCATGGTCAGTGGCAATGGTCATGCGAGTTAGTTAACATTACTTCTTAGCTAAATCATTAGCCTAGACAGCTAGCACACTTAAGTATAGCTAGCTAAGCTGCTATGTTTTTGTGAGTGAAATGTATTTAAAATGCCAATAGCTGATTATCTAAATTGGTTTAATAGTACTGTATGCCTACACCATCAATTAATTCTTTTTTTAAATGTTTTTGCTAATGTAAATCAAATGACACCATTGCTACTTGCTCCAGGCTTAATGCTACACTATGTAGGATTTAGGGGATTTTATTAGCAAAAATGAATATTCATAAGTATGTTTTGATTAGCTTACAAATGAACCCAAACTTTGTAAAAATGGAGGCTCGTACTTATTACTTAACACAAGAAACAGTAAGGGAGCATGAATCATCTTCAAGGAAGCAAAAGCTTGAAGTAAAATGAGGACGGCCGAATCAGGATGGAGAACAACAGAAAACAAGGATAAACAATAAATAATGTTTTCAGAGTGACGCCAAAGTTTTGTGCCAGTTTTGTGCTGGACAGGTAAACGGATTTATGTCAAAATATCGCTTCATGATACTGTTCCTATATAGTATTTACATAATCATTCAGCAGTATCACTGATGTTTCCCAAGTAATGACTCATGTTACACTGCGATAACACACCAAAATACAGACTACAGAAACACTGCTACAGGTAAAGCACAGAGCTGCTGTGTAAATTACACTTTCTGTTCTGTTGGTGTTGTTCAAATCTCTCAGACAGATATAATAAAATACAAGCCTCTGTTACTTCTTGTCACTCCTTTTGAAGGGTTTGCACAATTTCCTTTTCTTTTTGAGCAGCTCGTTTAGCTCCCCTTCTGTGCCTGCTTGAGCAATCCTCTCACTCTTTCTCCCTCTGTAACATCTCTGTAACAACCTTGAACGTTACCAGGTTGCATAGCCAATATATGACTCTTCAAATAGAGGAAAAACTAATTTATCCTGCTAACGTTAGCAATAAACCGCTACCACAATGCGGAACAAGTAACAAAAATATTCCTGAGCAATAAAACGCTGCCACAGCATGGAAACTTAAATGGAAGTTATGACCTATAGTTTCACAGCCTAAATAACTAAATACAACTTCTAAATATGTATTTAAAGTAACACCATCAGTTGACTGGCTACTTGATGTGGTGATAGATGAGGCCATCATTTTGGAAGCACTCAGATTGTACACTGTAGGCATCTGATGGCCACTGTAACTTCTAATACACAATTGGAAAGGGGGTTG
>JAQMYM010000019.1:6710855-6724944 GCA_030014255.1 Parauchenoglanis ngamensis | reverse complement strand
CGAGCGTGTGTGGCTGTTTGTCTCTGTGTTGGCCCTGTGGTGGACTGGCGACCTGCCCAGGGTGTACCCCACCTCTCTCCTGAAGTCAGCTGAGATTGGCTCCAGCTTCCCCCGTGACCCAGACGGATAAAGCGGTATAGATAATGGATGGATGGATGGATGGATGATGGGAAGAGAAAAATATGGAGAAGGAAAGCAAGGGCTGATCCAAAGCATATCACATCATCTGACAAACATGGTGGACATGGGCAAGTATGGCTGCCAATGGAACTCGGTCACTGGTACTTCTTGATGATGAAACTGGTGATGGAAGTAGCAGGATGAATTCTGAAGTGTATAGAACTTTACTTTCTGCTCACATTCAGTCAAATGCTGCAAAACTGATATGACCATGCTTCACAGTACAGATGGATAATGACCCAAAACATACCATAAAAGCAACTCAAGAGCTTCTTAATGCAAAGAAATGAAATGTTGTTAAATGGCTGAGTCAGTCAACTCAATTGAGCATGCTTTTGTTTTACTGAAGACAAAACTGAAGGGAAAAAACCCCATAAACAACAGCAGCTGAAGGCAGCTGTAGTAAAAGCCTGGCAAAGCATCTCAAGGGATGAAACCCAGCACTTGGTGATATTCATGGGCTCCAGAGTTTAGACAGTGATTGAGTTGCATATAAGTATTAAAAAATGATGCTTATATTTATAATCAAGTTAGTTTACTCATTTAGTGCTGAGCCTGTTAAAATGGATGGACTGTGTAAAAATTACTAATTCTTAAACAGCTTATGCAATGTTTTTGTTAAACCCCTTAATTAATGCTGAAAGTCTACACTTCAATCACATCTTGATGGCTTCTTTTGAAATCCATTGTGGTGGTGTACAGAGGCAAAATTATGAAAATTGTCTGTGACTGTTCCAATACTTTTGGAGGGGACTGTATGTCAATATTTGGACATTGATAAAGTTACTGTTATTTTAGCTGTCTACCACAGTATATTTGTGTTAAAATTGAATAATTACTATGAGATTATACTATGATTACTATGATATTGTAGATGTTCTGCTTTAATTTGATGGTGTTTACATCCAAATCAAATGAATGGTGTAGGAATTATAGCACTTTTCCCTGTGCCCCCAGTACCAGTGGTTTACATATTGTGGTAAACCCTCTTTATTTACTCTTGTGAAGTCTTCTCTTGACTGTTGACATTGACACAGATATGTGTAACTCCTGGAGGATGCTCTTGAACTGTTGAGAGGGAGTTTTGGTTCAAGAATTCTTTTGCGATTGGTTGGCATGGTATTCCAGGTCTTGGAATTCCTAAGCTCACCATTGCATTCTTTCTTTTTAAGAATAGTTGCTTTGGCCACACCTAATGTTTTTGCCATCTGTCTGATGGGTTTATTTTCATTTTTCATTCTAATGAATGACTTGTTTAACTGGCGGTGGCAGTTCTTTGGACATCTTATTGAGTGTTTACAGCAACAGATTCCAAATGCAAAGGCCATACTTTAGATGTTTTATCTGCTTATTTGTCAATTAAAAAATGAGGGAATAACACACCGGCCCATGGAGCAGCAAAGCAGACAATTGTCCAGTTACTTTTGGTCCCTTATGATGGGTGGGAACACATATAAAAAGTGCTGTAATTCCTACATCAATTCCCAGATGTGGATGTAAATAATCTCAAATTAAAGCTGAGAGCCTACACTTTCAGCTACAATACCCTGTCATAGACTGTTAAAAACAATAACACTGTCAATGTCCAAAGTTGTACCTGATTGTATGTCGCCTTTGATAATGATGGGCCTTGTGCTTAAAGGTCCACTATATAGGATTCATCATACTGAATGCCCCTTCTTACCCCTCCCTTTACAAACTCTTATTGGAACGTATGGTGGCAATCAGGTCCCTAGTTGATACTTTACTCTTAACTTACCTTACAGAGTACCTTACTTTTTCAATGCTAAATAATAAGTATGATCCTCTATTTTTCAAAATTTGGGTTTTCAAACATGTTAGCCAGGACCAGCACACACTGATTCCTGTTGTCTTCCTTTCTTCTTCTTTGTTGTCCTTTCGGTGTTTCCTTATGGATTCACACTGCAACTTGTAAAAACACATATGCGGAAGGCATTCTCTAGAGGTTTGTCCATTCGGTGCTGTAGCAGCACAACGTCGCAACTCTGTAGGGTTGGACCCACTCCCTATGTAGATATAAAGGGCTCATTCTAAGCTTACGAAAACACTTACAGGTAGTTACAGGTCATGAAAACATTCTTATGAATTTCATAAGTATGTTATGAGATATGTACTCCATTTCTGCTTATAAATACCCTCAAAATCCTACATAGTGGACCTTTTAAGCACTTAACATAATCTGCAAAGGAAGCAGTTTATACAGTTGATCTTAAAATCTCTCTCTCTCTCTCCTCTCTCTCTCTCTCTCTCTCTCTCTCTCTCAGCCAGTGCTATAATCTCTGTGGTTTTCCTGAAAGAGATTTTACGAGCCTCTGATGTACTGGGTAAGTTCTACAAACTCTCTTATCATGGTTCATATAATAGTTAAGGAAAGTTTTATGTGTGAACAGTTCTAAATTAAAGATTTATGGCATGATGCATGCATGTTCCAGGGCTTCAAAAAGCCTATGCACTTCAGTGTTTTATATTTCCAGTGACTCTGCCTTGTCCATAGGGGGTGTTCTTGCTCTAACTGGTACATACCTGTTGGTGACCTTTGCCCCACACTCTGCCCCTCATGTGACAGCCAACATGGTGGAGCGCTGTCTCATCAGCTTGCAGTTCCTCATCTACTTTGTATGTCTCTTTAACCAATCACAATGCAGTGGATGCAAATATTATAATACTTTGGTCTTGGTTTCAGAATATTGGAAATGAAGTATATGTAGACTAAACATTCATAAACAATTCAATTTAGTAGGGAACACATTGCATTATTAACATTGTGAAACAGTGAATATATTTTATTCCTGTGATATATATATATATATATATTTATATATATATATATTTTTTTTTTTTTTTTTTTTTTAATTTTGTTGTCATCTTATATAATGTGGCAGTAAATCTCTTTGAGATTTTAGCTATGTACATAGCATGAAAATTTGTTACTACTGTAGATGTTTTCTGGTAATTTGTCTTTTTGTTAATCTCTCCTGTAGTTCTTTGAAGTGGTTTTGTTTTGTGTCCTGCTCTACCTGTACAAGTGTAGAAACCTGAAACACATTGTTATTATGATGCTTCTGGTGGCTTTGCTGGGTAAGAGTATGCACATCTCATATTGCCAATAAACCACTGGGGCCCAAGATTGATTTATAAACAGATTTTTTAAAAATGTGTGTACTTCAGCCTCTGTGACTGTGATCACGGTGAAAGCTGTGTCCGGAATGATCACAGAGACAATTCGTGGGAGCCATTTACAGCTCACTTACCCAATCTTCTACATCATGTTTATCATCATGATAGTCTCATGTGCCTACCAGATTAAGTGAGTTTGCAGGGGTATTTTCCATAATATTATATATTAAATTATAGCCACAAGTGTATTGTGTTAGTCATGTAACAGAATAATTAGACCTCCAAAATTTTTGAAATTTGCTGGAAATGTAATATTGTAATTTATTATTTTCCACTTCTTTACAGATTTCTCAATGAAGCTATGAAGATGTTTGATGCCACAGAAATTGTTCCTATCCATTATGTTTTCTTCACAGCCAGTGCTGTAATAGCAGGTACTACAAAAGATGTTTTAATTTTGAATTAATCAACATAATTTTAATCCATAGCTGATGAGAGAACAGTATGATATAAAAGACTATCTATACTTTATAAAGCCCTGTGGTGGACTGGCGACCTGCCCAGGGTTTACCCCACCTCTCGCCCGAAGATGCTGGGATTGGCTCCAGCTTCCCCGCGACCCAGACGGATAAAGCAGTATAGATAATGGATGGATGGATGATCAATCTAAATTAACTAAGCTTGCATCCTGGTCAGAAACAACCCTTATCTCATATAAACGTGAGTCAAATAACATTTTTGTCATCATTTTTCATTGTTTATTGCAAATTGAAGTCATAAAAATGTACCATTTTCTACATGATCTTCATTTCATCTAACGCGCACGTTTAAGTGTTCGACGAGGATCCGGATTCCTCCAGAAAGTTTATGTTGCCATTTTAAGGTTCTCATTTGCCCCGTTAAACGCTGAAAAGGGTTCCCGTCTTCTCCTCTGGTTCACATTTACAAACCACATGAAGACAAATATATTTTAGACAGACGTTTATAATTTAATGCAAATGAAGCGTTTAGATCACGTTAACTCAAAACGCTATCTGAAACTGATGAATATGGCAACTGTGGAATTTGTACACGCTCGTTTTACTATCTCTAAAACCACACACAACTGTGATGAATAAGTGCAGCGGTTTGGAGTCTGGTTCCTTGTAGAGCCACCCTAAAGCTGCCAAGTCCCAATGTATGAGTAGCAAAGTGCGACTTCTGTTTTCATTGCAGCTACTGCATGTAATCACAGTTGACGACTTTCATCAATGTAATGTGCTGTAAACGTCAAGGTAAATAATTACACTGTCCAGGAAGCGCCATAAACATGTGCACTTCTCAGTTGTAGCAAGCTGTGTCATGTGAGACGCTGCTGAAAGCATTTGCGGTTGCAGAAGCACAGGATATACAGGAAGACCATACACGTATAAAAAGAACTACTAATAAAGAAGTCTTACTTTTGAATGTCTGTGAGAAGCCACCACGCCCACGCCCATCCTCCAACTGTGTAGGTCTTCTTATCAGAGCCACAACAACCACCTACGGCAACACATCAGGGACAAGTCAAATAACACTCAAACC
Source organism: Parauchenoglanis ngamensis (assembly GCA_030014255.1). NCBI lineage: Eukaryota > Metazoa > Chordata > Actinopteri > Siluriformes > Auchenoglanididae > Parauchenoglanis > Parauchenoglanis ngamensis. The sequence goes on along the minus strand of JAQMYM010000019.1, from coordinate 6,720,063 downwards.
AGTTCCAAATCTTTTTTTAGAACATTTCTGTTATTTTGGGTTGCTCTCGAGTAAAGAAATAAGCAGACGTTTCTGGGTATAATTGATAATATAATAAATAAAACAATAAATAATAAAACAATAGAAACCACGGCATTGTTCAGATTATTAACCACACTCTGCCTACTTCCCTACTGAAATGCAGATTTCAGTTTGTCATATGAGGATGTAGGAAGAGGAGTGTGAACTGTGCGTGTTAATATGTATATAGGTTATTGCACAGGAAAACCCCCTCAAGGTCTTTGGAGCTTTCCACCTTCTTACTGGCATCTGCGCTCACAACATCTAGACCACATCGATGTGTAAAGTCTCCGAAAGATCATGTCTCGCCACAAGCGGAGCCACAAAGTAAAACCATAAATGTGCAAAGAGTGATGCGGCGTGAGAATGCAGCTGCACGGAGACAATGCCTTCCCACTTTCACTGTCTCTAAACAGCAGACGTGTGCTGGTACACCATGTGACAGGTTTCTCAGCCTGGTTACAGTTATGTTGAAATATCACTAAATATAAATGGATCATGATATAAATACAGCAGCGTTACATTTTTAAAAAGTGGTTTCGTTTCCATTAATGTCAACGAAAATACGTTTGTTTGTTTTTTTATATTTTAAAAATCATTTGCGTGTGTAAAAAAAACAATTGAGACGATTTACAGAATGCCTACAATTTAGGATAAACATAATTTAAAAAAAAAAAAAAAAAAATCATAAGCAACATGGAAAAGGTGAAAAATAACCCTAATAAAAATGGTAATGTTGTATCGTTTTGAAGATTTACATCAAACATCAGCAAATAAATCCAACTCGTACGGGACTAAGCAGCACACTGAAGCCTTTAACTTCTAGCTAATGACTATATAATTAATCCACCCTGTGCATGTGACACTTGTTCCCGCAAACATTTGCTAGCGATGAAGATTAAATAAATGGAATGGCGTATCAGTTAGAATAACTAAATCAGTTATGAAGTATGTACAGAGCATTAATATATCGACTGCTTGATAGCGGATTGCCAAACAGCACTGAAGATAGCGATGTGTATCAGACACAATATCACGATGTCGTACGTACGTCATTGATTAATGATAAAACGTGCAGCCCCGAACGTGACTAGGACTAAACGCATACAGTGCAGCGAACGCTGCACACACTGAAGCTTCCAGTGCTTTCTGCCATTTAACCAACCAAAAGGAGTTTTCAGTGTCCTGATGTCGGTACTCAGTGTCAAATCACATTAACCACATCCTTTTTTTCAGGTTCCTGCAACCTTCATAAAAGCTCCGTTCATCACTTTTTCCTTTAAAAAAAGACAGATGAACGGTATTTGAAGCTGCCCCATTAAGTTGCTGTTTGATGCTGCAAACAAAAGACACAAAAAACATCTTCTGAGAGAGGAGAAACGTGGGTGTTTGAGAAACTGCGTTTCTGTTCAGACATCTTCCCCCTATTAGAAATTAGGCTAAATATCACATGGCTGCTTGAGTCGCTGCAGAAGGAGGGGCAGTTTGCTTTCCAGGTCAGCAGTTTGGATGTGTGTTTGCAGTCGTGGAACACTTTCAAAGGAAAAACACAAACACACCACTTCCATTTCTCATCCTTTATCTGCGCTGCAAAATAAAAAAAAAAACTAACCAACCTGCGTAGACTGAATTTTAGAGACGGACAGCATTTCTTCTGTTGCAAAATGCACTAGAACTTTTAATTTAAAAAAATCATGCAAATACAGCAAAACAATTTTAAAGATGCTCTTAAAATAGAAATGTGCGGCAACGCTACGGTGTTATGAACTGGGCTCGGCTCGCAGCCCAAAGAGTCTGACGTTCCTCGTTTATTTTGGTGTTTGAAGCGAGCTGGCAGTTTACTGCACATGCGTTTGCAGTTGTGGCATATAAGGCACTTTTGGACCAGAGGAACATTTTCATTGTTCTTTGAGCTGTTGGAGGATGCAAGATTACATTGATTGGCTGAACGCATTTTTAAAAAGCTGTGTAAAACGAGAGCTGTGTGAACAACAGCTCTTTATGCTGGTGTTAAAAACTGAAGGAAAAAAACAAACCCAAGAACAAACGGATCATGGAGAAAGCCCTGGCGTTATTGAGTCTACACGCGGTGGAGGAAACACGACGCGATTTCGACACGCCCAAGTGAGATATAAAACTCTTAATTGAAGTAAATCTTCTTGTTAATGTGCTTGTCCATGTTTTTTTGTTTTTTTTTTAGGTATCCCGTACAAAAAACGGTTATAAAATCATCATCCATGTCAGGTAAACATATTTTAACCAATCACCAACTATTTCCCACCACACATTCGCTCTTTATAATGTAAAATAAAGACTTTGCTGTCAGCACGTAACACTTCCTGGTCTCCCCCATTCTATGGCGCAGTGGAATGATCCGTTTCTATAGAAACATGCGACTGAAACGCGACACCCGACGAGTGGACAGGTTTAAATCCGATGTTGCTAAATTGCCGTTTTCACAGTGACAAAAGAACATTGGTGGACAAGACGAGCAAAAAAAGGTGTGTGGTTCTCGGGAGAGCTCCGCAGTGCGTAGTTCCTCTCAATGAGTCCCTAGAACTGTTTGGTCCAAAAGCGCCTATAGAATCACATCCAGTGTTTATAAGCAGCATAAAAACAAGCCTAAATATTCAAAATACCCTGAACAAACCCAATACACTGAGTTTTAGCATCTAACAGAATGGCTACTATTGCAAAATGAACTCGAATATTAAAAAAAAGTAAATAAACAAAACAATAAGGTACGTTATTAAAATTTAAGGTAAGGTATTAAAATGTGCGTTACTTTGAAGAGCCAAGACAAGCTTTTGCAATGTAGTACTTGTTAAAGATTAGGATTTGAGGCATGCGAGGGTCATATAAAGTATTTATGTAAAGTTATTAGTCTTTAATAGACTACAAAGTCCTGCCTATACAAGCTTGTCCTGTGGTGCGTGCAGACATTTCCAAACTCAAGCTTCAAATTTCATTTTAGTGTGTATAAACATTCCAACAAACCTCACCATCCTTCTAGCTCTCTCACACACACACACACACACACACACACGCATCCCTGAGCTCTGACACAAACACACTTATAGCAGTTTCCACAGAGACGTTCCCAGCTGTCCGAGTGCTGATGTGAGGCCACACTGACACTTCCAGACGGTGCAACACTATCTCACCATCAATATAAATCTGGGTTGTTTTTTTTATTGCCATGCACATGCATACACAGACTATTACAAAATAGCTCTGGCTGCAAACGCAATCCTTGGGAAAACTCCTTGAACACGACGACACCTCAACTTTCATACTTTATATACCAACAACAACAATTCAAGAAATTATTTTTTCTAAACATCCCGGTATGCAACACAAATCAAAGTGATCTTTGAGCTGTGTAAAGCTTCTTCTCCTAAACAAACATTGTTTATAGACTTTCGGAAAAATCTACACCGAAGATACATCCATGGTCTGTGCTATTAACTTTTACACCCTTCTGAAAAAAAAAAAAAAAAAAAGGCGTTAACTACAACAAAACAACTATTCGGGACTTGACGTCACTAGTTGGCCCATGAAACAGTTCCACTGTTTATTGGCTAGTGGGTATCGTTCCTACCTCGCCGTGTCCAACGTTGCTGTGTGACGAGATAAGCGCTCTTTATCCAGCTTACTATTCTGGGCCACCTTCGAGTATACTTTAAAAATAAATAAATAAATAAATAAATAATAATAATTTCACATCAATTTGATAAACATGATTTTCATATAAAGCTCATAATGTATATACTTGTGCAGGCCCAGAGATGCATCAAATCTGAAAAGTAATAAAAATCTCGACATCCTCATTCACGTTCTGTCTGCTTATAACAAACGCATCACACTGCATGATTATAATTTATACAAGTTTAGTTAAGATGTAAACACTAGAAAGGTTTACATGCAGGACAGCAGATATGCTTATAGTAGGACTCAAAGTAATTCAAAGAAAGTGATGTTACTAAGGTTTGGGTACCAGTCGAATTTTTTCGATTCTGATTCTTATCGATTCCCCATTTTGATTCTAAAACGGTTAAAAAAAATTGTGTTGTGTCGGAGAGATATTTCTGAAAATGTAAACTCTATACATATATATATGCGCACACACACACTTTCTTGTATTAGATTAAAAGATAAAATACCTTTGTTTTTAAATTCCTTTGGCGCTATGGCGAGAAAGCCACAGGGACTTTTATGTTGAAATCCCGTTGGAGCCACCGCGCGTTGCCCACAGTGAGCGAGCCACCACGACAGGTTCTCCCGCTCTCGTGCCATATATTTTTGAATAGCTAGCAGACATAGCCTTTGTTTTCAATCTAATTTTTTAATAAAGGGTTATCACAGGACCGACAAGCAGAACCAAAGAACCGATATTTGATTCTTACTGTACTTATACGGTACTTATGGCACTTAGCCTTTTGGATTTGGTTCTAATTTGGAACCACGTTTCAGTTCCCAACCCTAGACGTTAACGAACAGCACTCAATATCAAATCAAGTGTGCGTGTGATCTACATTAGATTACATATTTTTATCATCCCTATATGACATTACACTGCCACGGTATATGGTGTCTTTTACACTCCTTATATATTTTATTACCTGACCTGCCAACCCTTACAAAGGTTGATTAGGAGCTCTGTAATTTAACACCGGAGTATGCTAGTACGAGTTATTACTCATGTACTACTGGAGGATTCCTCCACCACAAACAAATCTAGTCTGTTACTAATTTGTATGCCTGAAAGATCCTTAAAATTGACTTCAAACATATTGAAGAAAAACTACTTCAGACCTGTCTGAATCATCTCCGAATCCCAATCAGCTCATTTGCAGGTTACAAACGTCACTTCATATACATCCAACAATCATCAAGCTCTCGTCCTCGAGACGAGAATCTAACCAGAATCTTGGATGGACGAATGGACAGCAAAAATGTAGCCGGCCAGAAAATGGACCTCGAGTTCCTGAGCATGAACGTGTAAGTAATTATTTATATAGTATTTATTACAGGAATATTTCTGTATAACAAACTTGAAGCAATCTTGTTGACCTGTTTGGATCAACACCAAATTCTAATCAGTTCATCCAATTAAACATTCAACCACTCAATCTTGAGACGTCACGTTAGCAAGAGTCTCAGCCGGCCGGATGGACAACCGGAAAACAGAACGCCTCCAGCGATGGCGGCGTAGAAGCGCCAACTATGTGACTATTATTCTAGAATCGCGCCAACGGACTAATTTTTTTATCAGGAGGGAAAAAAAGACGACTTGAGTGATAACTTGTACGCGCGTACAATGCAAAATACGTCAAGGTTGGCAGGTCCGGCATTGCTAAACCAGAACGCACAGTGTTAACGCAAGGCCCATTTCCCTGTTATGAAACCATACCAGGGAAAAGTACAGCTGGCGTTTGTCTTTCACAATTCTTTCACTTTCCACCTCGTTTCACCTTAGCAAAGTGGCAGTAGGCTAAAAGGCAAGCAAACCCTTTTAGTGTTTTGTGTGTTCAGACCTGTTTTACAGCTTCATAAAAAGTCACACAATATGAAATCGTAAAGCCATTACCTGGGTTTAATATATTGTAAAGCTGAGCTGATTTTTCCAGAAATGACAGCCACCTTGCCTGAATATAAATAATTATCCTGATCTCGCAAGAGAGGTAATGCGCTTAGGAAATTCCACCCTGTCTGCTTGCTTGCCTGGCCTTGAAAGCTCAATGTCTGTAAGGAAAAAAACTTGGGATGCCATGTGAACGTTGATAAAAAGCTGTGCGCAAAAACAGAGCTCTATTTAACGTCTTCGTGTCCATTGTCCCAAAAACATCACTTGAAAAGCATGCTGGTTCAAATATATAAAGTACAATGTATAAAATATACAACTGATAAAAATCTTTTGAAAAATATCAGTAGAAATGGCACGCACACACACACACACACACACACACACACACACACACACACACACACACACACACACACACACACACACACACACACCACAGAATAATAAACAGAACTGAAAGAGGGCTGTCAGATGATACAGTCTTCCAGATGCCTTGAAGCACATTAACAACAATCAGCAGGAAATGCAGTTTGAATGGGTGCAAAAAATATAGTAAAATCTCAACGTGTTGCCTTCAGTCATCTTTACAGCTGTGTTTGTTAAACTGGCTCCTTATCTACCTAACATGATGCTTGCAGAAAGCCTAGGTGAGTTAAAAAAAGTAATAAAATGCTTTGCTTTGGGGAAATATTGCCTTAAAGTAGTGGCGTTTTATAACCATACTCCAGAAGTTTTATTTTTCATCACGTTTCATCACAGCAACATCTGATGGATTTTCCCAGACTGCCACACATTTATTATGGAAAACTCATTAATAATGGAGGTCTAGGTGTAGTTGTCACGATGTGACAGACAATAAGCACAGGTTTTATCCGGCGTCCTGTGGTTAATTTCCCATATCGGTGTGTCTGGTGTGCATGTTTCTCACCCATATTACCCACTGTAGGTACAGATTCAATCATAGAACACAAAAAACTCCGTCCAAATAAGAACGAACCTAAGGGTCATTTAAATTTGCCTTAAGACAAGCTAAACCTTATTAAGGTTGTTAGTTCATAACATACAAATGCAACCAATTCCCAAAACCCTGTTACGTTCCCAATTTGTATAATTTGGGGGGACACAAAATGAGTCCAGCTGGTCAAAAATTGAAAAGTTGTTTTCTTGGATCTTCTAAATCTACGGTTAAATTTGGTGCAGCCAATCCAGAGAAAACATTTAAAATATCGTCACGTTAAAAGAAAATTAAGTTAGGAGCTGTAAACTTTCATGTGCAAATTGAAATGAATGCCCGGCACACAGTTATTTGGCCTACAAAGTCATAATTACAGGTTGTTATTCAGTATTACAGATTAATGAATGGATTTATGGTCGAATTAGAAAAACGATATGTGGGTCATTTTCTGACGCATTCTCAGTTCATATCGCCATGTCTCAGGGTAAACTTTTGCAACACTGGACTTACTTTGTAGCGGCATGCCGCGTGAACCCTTTCAGAGACTAGTTTGTTTACCAGAAGGAAGAACTCACGGTTATGCGAGATCAACATAATTGTGTGGTTCTATGACACAAAGTTACCACAAAATCTTAAGGAAAGTCTTCGAAAGTTAGATAAATGTCCATAAGGACAGATTTGGTTCAAATGTTTATTGACACAGTTCAGGAACTATCCTTAGACTTTTATTATGAGTGAGTGAGAGAGTGAATACAGGAAACACAGGGGTACTATTTTAAGATTAAATGGATGTTAGGTTGCCGTGATCCTCCCGATGAAATCATGCATTGTGTAGTCAGATACAAAAATATAGGTTACAGGTACTACATTATGTATAAAGATGCATGACTTGACTCATGTAAGCCTGGATTCTAAAGCATGCCATTTCACAATCCAAGAAAACACTCCCTGCATTTACACTACAGTGGACATTTTGCGAGCTCATTGAGCAATGTAACTGTAAAGGTCTAGTTGGGATTACAAAGCTGATATGAAAAGGATGTTTCACAAATAGCACTAAACGAAGATTTTGGATGACTTTTGCAATGCTTAAACGCACTCACATGACTTAGTGAATATGAAACTCGCTGAATTTCATTGAATTTAATTCCTTAAGATTATCATGAGCTCAGGTGATTCATCACGGTGTTTGAGTCAATTGAGTCTTAAATGTGAATCTTTATTTATTTTTGCACAAATACCCAACCTCTGGTGAAACGGTAACCTTTACAAGACTACATCGGTGAGATTTTATATGAATTCCTGCATGACAGGTCATTAGTAATGTGTTAATCATTTTATTAGAATATATCGGCAAAAAAACTAAACCTAGCATAACCTGTGAATTTCCAAAACAATGCCTGTAATCAGCGAACCCTTTTTTTTGGCTAATATTTCGACACCAAGCACGCGCACTGTTAGGCTGAATACTAAATGGCTCCCTATTGGACTTAACAGTTTACAGCATATGCTAGGAAATAAAGCCTTGTGCGGGGTACTTTTACAGGGAGGGATGAGTCATTTGGGATTCAGCCATGTTGTTTACGATAACGTATGCGATACAATAACACGCCTTGCTAGCAGTCGAAACATCATAACGCTCGTGCGCCGATATCCACATCCCTAAAGTTGAATTAACGTAACATAACTTAATGTTTTGTTTACACGAAAAAGAAGAGGACTCACAAAACTTATAACATACGTAACCTTTTGTCTAACATAGGAAATGTGACGTTAAACAACGTTTCGGTGGGTTTGTAAGCTAACATAGCTTGAACACCTTTCCCCAGAGAGACGAGGTAAAACTCGCACGCGCCAACAACGTTGCTATAAGCAACAGCTAAGACGAAATAACCGACTGCTCGTACCTGAAACTACCAAAGCTTCATTTGGTCCGACCGTATGGCAATTTCCCATATTTTCTTTTCGTTGGGACGCCTTCTGTGAAATATCCAATAAACGTTTAAGCAGGTCTTCTTTCTTTAAAAAAAAAAAAACAACAAAAAACCACAAAACAAAACCCTCACTTGCAGGTTCAGTCAAATATGGCGAGACCTCACAGTCACAACATTTGATCCGGTCGAGCAAGAATTTACGCTACAGAGGCCACGCCCATCGAGTTTACACGTAAGCCACGCCCATCGGGTTCATCAAAAGCCACGCCCACTAGCAGATCCGAGTTCCAATACACGATACGGTTTGACGTTTTCAGAAATCAAACAACTCGTATTTTTAATTTAATTTTAATATCAATTTTATATTTTTAAACTTTATGAAGAGGAACAATTGCATTTGTTTCACAATGATACCCAAATCTGATCATTTTTAAACAGTTTGCCTCTTATATACATTTTTAGTAATTTTATAACAACAAAATAAATTTAAAAAACTGTTAAACTTTAACCCTTGAGGCACCTTAAAAATGACCTTACACGTTTTACCCTTAGGTCCCAAAATGGTCCCTCTCATAAAAGTGTAATAAAAAGGTTATATATAAAAAAATTTTTTTCCACTTTCACTGCATCAGATCTTTTCCACAGCTTAATACCTAACCATAGATATAAATT
>JAQMYM010000019.1:6692575-6710755 GCA_030014255.1 Parauchenoglanis ngamensis | reverse complement strand
ACATACACACACACGCACACACGCACACACATACACACACATATATATATGTGCACAAACAAAAATCATTAATCTGAGACCACATGCAACTCTGAAATGAGTCAAGTGTTTAAAACACGCTAAGACACCATTTACACTTGGTATTAAAATGGGTCTTAATGGGTCGATATGATCACAATTGGATAGCTAAATACAAGTGCAAATGATCTCCAAGACGCATTCAAGACACATTCATTCAAACCAGGTGGTCTGGGATGCATTTAACCACATACCTTCTGTAGTGTAAATGCTAATGCAGCCGCAACATGGCCGTAACAATAAAATACATCATTAATGCTGGACACAGTGATTGTTTTGGTAACAGCGCCACATGCTAGAAGAAAATGGAGAGGAACACCGATGTACATGGTTGGGGTGCAAGAAAATAATTAAGGTATGTTGCAGGTTTTACGTTTTAATATAATTTTGCACGGGGACCATTGACGTTCTAGCCTATGTGAAGTAGGCAGTAACGAAATTTGAGCAAAAGTGGTCAGCTGGACACCTTGGAGACGCATGATAAACACAGGTGTAAACGGCGATGTGTCTTGGTAGTCTATTTGTGACCTGAATGCTTAAGATGTATTTTAAAACCAAGTGTAAACAGGGCCTAAGATTCTTTGATCAATGACACAAGACATATCAATATCAATATCAATCATGTCCATCTTACTGATAAATATAAACTCCTCAAAATCACATTGTACCTGATCATGCATATTCTTTCTATATTTGTGCACAGAGACTTATTAGTTGTGTTTACATTAAGGTGCTTAATTTGAAATTGTGAACTGAAAAATGAGTAATGGAAACACAAGAATTTTGAAAACTCTCAAATATCACAAAAAAGTTTTATGCTCACCTGAGCTGTATTTTCACACAATTTGATAAAGCAATATTTTGCGAAACTTAAATGGAAATGCAAGTTTCACATTTAAGTCACATTACATGTCATGATGAGCAAATGGAAATGCTATCTTTCTGAAAAAGAGCATCCTGTAAGACCTATCGCAAGATGAAACTATCATGAGGAGAAAACCCAGCTTTGATCATCATTCACACCACTTGCAATTGTGTTTTGCTGAAATGTTTTAAATATCACTTCTATTTCATGCAAAACTGCAATGGAAACCTAGATATTTATGTTCATTAAAAAATTTATTTGAGTGATAATGTGAAATTGTTCTTTAATATCAAAAGAATAATAATAATAAAAACAATAAGACTCCTAACTGATATTTTGTTTCTTTTTAGGGATTTTATTTTATGAGGAGTTTTATGGTTTATCACTGATATACATCATCATGTTTGTGTTTGGGTAAGCACTGAATGAAAAGTTACAGTGCATGTGAATACAATTTTTGTGCATTGTATATGTGCAGGATATCCCTGTAAATTGACTATGAATGCTGTTCTTGATCATTATTAGGTGCTTGTTAGCATTTACTGGAGTGTTTCTGATTGCTAGAACACGACCTAAAATCAAAATGGACAGAGTCTTCATCTCTATGGGTCAAATCTCAGGTATGTTTATAAAAGAATGGCAAAATAAATGTACAGTGCTACTCAGGTGATTTGCAGTAACAGTGTTATGTATTTCCCAGGTAAGAGCAGCACTGCTAACATGCAGCCAGAGACAAAGGACAATAAATATGGAGGGCTGGCTTCCAAACTCATGTGCAACAGTGGAGTGCAACAGGATGACTCTTAGATCACTACCTAATGGACTAGTGAGCATAGGGATGTGTGTGTATGTGTAAGACAGAGAAGCTTAGTGTCATAACTGTCAATATTAAATGTGGGCTGTATGCTCATGTATCATGCTTCATAAAGAAGCAATGAATTAGAATTGGCTGTCTATATTGACATGATTATTTATAATGACTATAGAGCAGACTGGATCAGCACTCTTACCCTGAGATGCACAGTTCGGATTAGAACAAATTAAAAGATATTTGTAAGATATAATAAATGCAACTGTAAAGGAGGGGCCACTTTAATTCAGAATAATCTATATTAACAGCTTTCCTCTAGAAGTTTATATAAGGGGTGGTGGTGGTTGATTTTTTTACATTGTTGTTTTATTCAGTAATAAACTATGGTAGTATAAAGAGTGCTTGCCTTGTTATTTCTGAAATTTAGTTGGAAAACTATCACTGCAAATGATTGAACCACAGTGATGATCTAGAGTAAATTTTTCAAATCCTGCATAGAATTATCTTAAATGCAGACATACTGTAAGATTATTTTGTAAAAGTGTCTATGAAGAGAAAATGTTTGTAAAATGTATGTACAAAAAATGCTCTTGGTAGCTTATGGTGATTCAAAAGCTAGGATTAACATTGCAAGTATTTGCATTTTGAGATAAACAGTGACAAAATACTCATATATTAATGTATTTTGATTCATCAAACATCATGGTGATTGCTAATAAGGCTAGCAGTTTTAATGATGAGTCCAGTAGTATTCCTCAGAAGCCAAAAAGATGTGTAACACACCCAAGACATTACATTAACCTTCCACTGAAAAGTAAGCGCTTATCATCCATATACAAAACTTTCTGTTTATCAGAAAGCTAATCAGAATAAATAGGGACGTCCTTGAAAAAGACATTAGCTGGATTGCAGCATATGTTGCTCCAAGACCTGTCAACATTAATGATGCCTTCACTGATGTGTAAGTTACCCATGCCATGGGCACTAACACACCCCCATACCAGCAAAGAGGCTGGCTTTTGAACCTTGTAGCAATCTGGATGGTCTTTTTCCTCTTTATCCCAGAGGACACAACATTCATGATTTTCAAAAACAATTTGAAATGCAGACTTGTAAGACCACGGCACACTTTTAAACTTTGCGTCAGTCCATCTCTGATGAGCTCGGGCCCAGAGAAGTCAGTGGTGTTTCTGGATGTTGTTGATACATGGCTTTTGCGTTGCATTTGTAGATGCAGCGACAAACTGTGTTTACCAACAACAGTTTTCTGAAGTGATCATGAGCCCATGTATTAAGGTCCTTTATACAATAATGTCAGTTTTGAATGCAGTGCCTGCCAAGGATTCGAAGGTCATGGGCTTTGGGGTTGCCCCTTACATGCAGAGATTTCTACGTATTCTCTGAATCTTTTGATGATATTATGAATTCTAAATATGAATCCTAAATACCTTGCAATTATATGGTGAGAAACTGAAATGTTTAGAAGTTGTATGAACCTCACCCCATCCTTGCTTTTGAACAAAAATGTTTCTTTCATACCCAATCATGATACGATCACCTGCTACCAATAACCCTGTTTACCTGTGGTAAACAAAATGTTCCAAACAGGTGTTTTTTGAGCATTCCACAACATTCCAAGTCCTTTGTTTCCCCTGTCCCAACTTTTTTGGAACATGTTACAGGCATCAAATTAAGAATGACTCCATATTTACAAAAAACAATAGAGATTATCATCTTGAACAGTAAATAGCTTGCTAGATGTCCTTGTATTGGATCCAATTGATCCAGTTGGATCCAACAATAGGTTGAAAAGGACTTGCAAATCATTGCATTCTGTTTTTACTTGTTTTGCAGAGTCCCAACTTTTTTGTAATCAGGGTTAGAATTCACACACAAGTATCTGACTCCAATAATTATTAATGTAATGTAACTGATTCCAAACAGATGACCTCTTTTGCTTAATGTTGTAAGAGTAACATATAACTGTTCAATTATACATTTAACTTAAACAGCTTTAGAGTGTTCTTACTGGAATGTGATGTTACTACATCAGAGACTTATACAAATGTATTACGTAATTGTTCTGTTAGCTCAGAGGTGAAATTTGCAAACGAGGGCCTTTCCTGTTTACTTGTCAGTGCAGTGATTTAAATGTGCTTAACATAGCATTACACTAATCAATTTTATTAATTCATCTCTAAACATACATGTAACACACTACCTTTCACTAAGAACCGCTGAGTACTTTAAAGATAACAGTTACAAGGGTTTATTGTTTAAAAACAGAACATAAAGGAAAATGTAAGAAATTAAGCAACAGGTAAAATGTGAAAACATATTAAATCAATAAAAAGGTTGGACCTGTGTATGCCAGCATAGGATGCAGGTGAGAATTACATCAGAAAGATGTAATTATTCTATTGAGACTTGATGGCAAATTTGTCTTCTCAATATCTTCCTTCCATTGTGGTAATGACCACAAATGGGACACATTTACATTTTACCAAAGGATGAGATTGTGGCCTGACCCAAGCACCCAGGTTTCTAGTTTGGCCTGTAAGCACAAGACCTTCCTGCACTGAAGGTTTGATAAGAACCATCAGTTGAATGCAGGGTGATCAGAGCAGCCCAAATGGTTTTGGTATGTATGAGGATATCACACAACAGAATACAAAACCAGCAGAGCAGTGTGTAAATGTTTGTTCTTGAACTTGTTTAGCACTCTTGAATTCACCATGTAATATAGATTAAACTGATATCAAACATGTCCTGAGGAATATTTTGGTTATATACAATGGTAGCCAGATTTATTCCATGTGGTCTCTCTGACCCACATTGCTGATCATTTTCTCTGACCAGCCCCAAATCAACTTACTGCCACAATTTACAACAACTCTATAAACTACATTATTCTATCCTGTACCTATACCAGTATATGTATGTACCAGTACAGTATATGGAGTTAACTGGAAAGTTTCATGTCAGAAACTAAATACTAAATTCAACACGGCATCAATCATATATCTCAGAATAAAATTCCCTCCAGGCTATTAGAGTTATTCAAACTTAACTTTACACAAACAATAGAAGACTAATTAAACAGCTGGAATATACCACCAATATCAATTATAAGACATATTGCAACTATAAAGATATCAGTAATAATGATTTTAAAAAAAACTGAACTCTGTTATAACATTAACTGGAAAAATAAGAATAAACTAATAATAAAATTAACAGAATTCCCAAAAACCTAAAATAAATATGGTGGGTTAAAAAAATAATTCACATAGATAATCAGCATTTTGAGGATTTCAGAAATGCGGGATTTCATGTGTTTTGTTTTTATTAATAGAAATAAAGCTTACACAGCATTATGTGAAGCCCAGACTAGACTATAAAATGCATCATCAAAAGGTAAAAGCAAAATAAAACGTAGTACAAGTTAATATTTATGGATTTGGCAACAATTTTATTGATACAGTCAGTATTAAACTTATACTCAATAACCAGGAACTAACGGCATTTTTACAAAAACAAATTGAACAAATCAGCTGTTTCAATACACGCAACTTAAATTTTCTTTATAAAAAGGAAATATATAGTAGACATATTGTTTGAGGCTAAACATCACTCTGCTGCAATGCTCCAGATCAGTGTAGATATGCATTCCATAAGCTGGGAGTAAGGAATTAAAGTTTAAGTCTCAATCCAGGAAGCACTGATTTGTTGGCACATTCATTTGCTGTACGTTTTAGGTCTCAACATTGTAGCATTATGGTAGAATTCAAGCCTTAAAACAGAAAAGCTAGCCTTTATCCAAGTAGAAATTCCAAAGGCCTTAATGCAGATCTGTTTGAAACAAAACAATGAGCTTAGATATATACCTGTGTTAGTACACTAGGCTGAACTTCAGGTATTGATTGCTGATTCATTTGTGCAGTAGTAGTGCAGTGATTATTAAGTGCTTCAGGCTTCTATATGGAGTCTTGCAAAGCGGTACTGGAGGGAGGTAGGATTGCGCAGAAGCACAATGCCCCGCTGATCTGCTGACTGCCTGAGAAGTGTTTGCAGGAGGCCCACCAAGCTTACAAACCCTAAACCCTCGCCAGCACCTGTTGCTAGGGAGAAATCGCCCTGCATCACCCAGCCCAGGGTCATACGGGTACAGTGAGCCGACATATTGGGTAGTAGCTCAGTCCACAATCCTTGCACTAAGTTTGAGTTACTGCAGCCAGTAATGGAAAGAGACTCACCGCGGGAGTGGTGAGAATCTGCTGTAACCGGTGCACTGGGCTCTGGTAGAGAATCTTTAAGCACAGCAAAAGGGCTAGAGTGTTGATTAATAGGCACAAGATCAGGGTTTTTTTCCATCCTGGAAGCAGAACCAGAGTCATCCTTTTCAGGAATGCTGTAGTTTTGCTCTTTCCTAAGAGGAGAACTGCATAATGCAGCTTCACTTCTCTTTCCCCTCCTCTTCATCTGGTGCATTAGGTGGTCTGTGTGCTGTGGTTCCTTGGGGCCACTCCACTGGGGGTCGTCACGTAGCCGTTGCAGGTCTTCAGTGGTGGGCACACAAAGCATGGCATGAAGTGCAGGCTGCCCCTTACCCAGAGAACACACACGCACCCACAACACACAGCGCTTCCACTCTGACTGCAGAGATATGGAAACTACAGGGCACAACGGTTGGGCAGAACAACCTCTCAGCGTTCTCCAAGTGTGCAAAGATGGCCGACACCAGACTGATAGCTGCCTTAGCACCTTGCGGCTCCTACAAAGAAAATCCATAACTTCATTGGGAAAATCCACATCTCAATTGATACTTTATTTATTTTTGCATGATATGAGCTTGGGAAGATTGATGATAGTGCCGGGATTCGCCGACAGATTCCAGCTAATGTGATGGCTATTAAATCAGATGATTTAAATGTTTGTGGGGAAAATGTGTGGTCTGTAGTTTTAAAATCAACAAAAATAATGTTTTGTAAGTCATGAAAGTGTTCGTTCTCATGAAGAAAATGAAACAATTTTTAGGGCTGTTTCACTACACAGGAATACTGTAAGAATCTCTGCTGCTGTTCACTACAGAGCTCATGCACTTGTAGATTATAACCTTATTTTTATAATGAGCTTAGTTACAGCTAATAGTTCTTTATGTTTACTTAGAGTCCCTAACCTTACTGGGGTAATTAAGGCAAAAACAGTGACTAAATGCTAATGCTAGCAATTTCAGCTACAGCTGACTTGTAAACAACTTCCTATCATTTTTCCACTCTAATGATGAAGTTTACAGAATAGTAAACTTTTGTAAATAGTAAAAGTTTCCGTCCCCCCTCAGACACACAGACAATGCCATCTTCAATTGTCGATAGTTCAGAGGCATGACAGGACTATGGCATATTACACACAATCTCAAGCCTACCTAGTAAGTACAATGCCATCCAGAATTATTGGCACCCATCTTTAAATATAAAATCATGACTCATCTTACAAACTCATCTTACTCAATCATATCAGAACCCAGATGTGCAATGCTGGTACAAACAAATTCAAGAATGTATGTCAATTGATCGACTGGACTATGAAATCCCTAGTTTGCAGTGTGCTTGCAGAGGACCACAAATTATGCACTTATTACTATTCTTATTATTCCTATTTCACTTATTAAAACAGGGGTTTAATACTGGAAAGCAATACTATGAAATATGACATCTACTGTACCTCAGAACAGTAAAGGCAGCTGCAGGATTTGGGCTATCTCCAGAGAGTGATGCCACATCTTTCATTTTTGTCTTTGCGTCTTGGTTGTCTTCATATTGTTTCACTCTCTCGTCCCATTCTTCTACCAGCTGCTGCCATGGGCACCGGAATGGAGACACACAGCCATATTTGATGTAGTTTATGCGTTTGGAAGGTGGGTGTCTACAGGTAATTACAAGGAAATACTAAATGTATCAATCAATTAATAATCACAGGCAAAATTAAACTATTATATCAATAACAACATTGACACAAGCCAAAATGCAAGGTTTCTGCTAAAACCTTTTAAGCCAAATAACTCAAAAAGTGTTATGTCCTCCTCTTTAGGAAGCTTTTAGAAAAGGAATCCCAGACATTAAGAGGCTCCATCAGAGATGCACTACACAAGGCTACAATATGACATGGTGTCAGAAATGACATATTTCAATGAAGTTTTTGCACCTCTTAAACTTTTCCAGCAGTTCAATTTCCTGCTGCTCCTGGAAGCGGACACCTGCAGGGCAGTCTGGGTAATCATGAGGAAAGTGGGGCATGATTTTATTCTGGGAGTGTTTTAAGCTCATCTGGAGACCCCCAACACGCACACCACAGTACACCTGACACACAGGTTTACATAGGTCAAGGGCATGACAGTACATACATTGTATGGATACCTAAAAGATTCAGTTTTAATGGCATTTTCCTTATAATTGAAAAGATTTCTTGGAGCTCAGACTATATCACTTCATACCCTCACCTCCTAACAAGTATGGGGCTGGATGGTTGACACATTGGCACCATCTGCATTTCAATGCTCTAACTAACACTTTTAAAAACAATTAGGAGCTACTAAAATTACTATTTGAGTAGATTAACTGTATGGGATATCAGCTCATCTACAGTTTATTTAAAATTTAGAGTTATTTATTCCAAGATGTTATTTACACCCAATAAAAGCACAAAGTAAACATTTCCAGGGTGCCAGGCACTTCTAAAGCTGTGTAGGATAAAAAGAACCTTGTCTTTACCAAAGGTACCCAAAATGCCATGCCCCAACCCTTGGGCAGTAGCAAGTCCCAACCGGATCCCCATCCAAGCCGCTCCTCTCCCAGCTGTTTTCCTGCCTGGTTAACCAGCAGAATTGGCACTCGGCTCTGCACAGGGGTCGGCAACCTGGAGCCTGGAACTAACAACTCCCTCTTCATCCTGCTGAGATCCTGACATATGCACACATACTTTTAGTTCATTCTGCGCATGAGGTTAACAAAGGCTATGTCCACATTAATATGCCGTGTTTTTTTAAACGGTGTTTTATAACAAAAACAACCCATGCCTCGGTTGTTTTTCATTGTGTATGAAAGGAAACTTCCTAGGACTGTCAGGTAACGTTTTTAACAGCAACCTCTACAAAACTGAGACTGCAGGAAACAGTGGATTGTGTGTATGAGATACCTGTTCTGAAATCTTGTTGTTAGTTACATTCTCTCGGACAGATTTCTCCCACAGAGCACTCTGAGCACAGACAGTAGGGACTCCTCTCAGCATCAGATTTCTTCTTTGCTCCTCATCAACACCTACCACCCATCCACACACACACACACACACCAGCCACCACTGATGAGGAAATTTCATCAGTTCACACTTTTCAAACCAAAAAATAGGGATGTGGCAATGACAAGGAATTGGTGATAGTCTGGATTGGTGTGCTCTGCTCATCAATTTGTGAGAGAGGGAGCAAGATATTGATCTGGGCTGCATGTCTGTATTTGTAAGCTCATATCTGATTGCTGAGTGCTGTGCACAGGGCAGCATACGGCCTCTTCAAAAATATTGGAATGGTAAGGCCAATTTTTTTTTTTTATTTTGCTATACACTTAAGACATTTGGGTTTGAGATCAAAAGATGAAAATGAGACAATAGATCAGAACTTCAGCTTTCATTTCCTGATATTCACATCTAGTTGTGTTAAACAACTTAAAACGTGGCACCATTTGATTGAACCCAACCATTTTTTTAAGTTAACTAAATAAAAAATATTGAAACACCTGAATGACAGATGTTTCTTGTTGCCCACATGTGCTCTGTTAGATTGATTTGTTTAAAGAATTAATAGCTCTGAAATGTCTATGGTTGGTTTGAGCTCTGAGGTTCTCCAATGAAGACTACATTTGCTGTTAAAAAGGATAGACCACAGGGCTGTCTATGGAAGAAAAGTAAACCATTCACTAGTTAAAAAAAAGGGAGGCTTGATCAGGGCTATTGTCAAGCATAAGGTATAGACAGTACAACAGTTTGGAACGTCATGAAAAAGTATCTTCAGTGTATAGCATATACAAAAGAATTGCCCTTGCCATTCCAATACTTTTGGTGAGGATTCACTTAATTAGTTTTCAATAGTTTTTAAATGATTGTTTTTGTTATTATTAATAGATCTCTACAAATCATACCATCATCATCATGAAGTGGCTCTGAAAGGACTGCATTTTCACTTGTGGAAGCACTGTGAGGGTGGTCTCAGTTTTATAGTAAATTCAGCTAGCATGACCAACAAACTTTTCTGAACTTTTTGGAATGTGACAAACCTAAAAACTGTAAACCAGTTAAAATATTATTACATGGCTGTTGTGGCTGGCTTATTTAGTCACATTAGGTAGCAGACAGAAAGCTTGTCAGAATAAACCACAGGCACCTGGTCAAGAAGTTGAATTCTTGTCGAGAGTTGAAAAGTAATGTTCTTTAAATTGCTTTTTGTTGTAATAATTTTTTCCATTGTTTCCAGGACATAGTGGGAGGTCTTGAGATATCACACCAATGAGAATCTTGGAAGGACGGACAACCCGAAAGCTTAGTGAAAAAACACACACACACACACACACACACAAAAATATATATTGAGTAAACAAATGTTTTCACCTTGGGTCTGATGAAGGTCAGGGGTAACTTTTTCCTGTTTCATGGACAAAGACAGTCTTGGGTCATCTACAGCCAGCCCCAAAACACACCCTGCTGGGAGCTCAGCCACGGAGTATACACCTTATTTGTAAACAAGTTTTAATTACACACTTTTTATATTCTGCTACATAAATCAGAACAGAGTACATGTTTGTCAATGTATGAGCTAGACTTGCTGCTCCAAGAGAGAGGAATTTGTATAAAGCTCTTCTTTTATATTATTTGATCAAAACCTGCCCCAATAAAGCTAATTATGGTATGTTAGTGATTGGTTAATGGAAGGTAAATGTGATTTGGCAATAAAAACCTTTCAGAAGCTGAAAAACATCAGTTTGCTGGCGATGTAGAGACATGCTCTCCTCTTTCTTACACTCCTCTGGCCACCAGAAAGGAGATGAAGCCATTTTGATATTATTCTAAAAAGATTTTTTTTAGCAATATTGTAAGATCAGCTTATACATTAATGCTAACAGCACTAGTAACTGTACTAAGGCAACCTTAATGACATCAGCATCTTTGTATTAGTAGGACCAGAGCTAGTGCCTTAATGCTCAAGCTGCAACTCGTCTCACCTCACAGTAAGTTGCCGGTACAAGTGTCTTATTCAGCACAGAAAGGGAGAGCGGACCAATTAGACGATACCGTACTATTTCCATAGTGAGGTCACTGTAAGGAAAACCCACATATAGAGCTTGCATTTGATTTTTTTATATACATACACACACACATATATATGATGCCACTAAACTGCTCACCTGATCACAATCTCAGTCTTGCAGGACATCCAACTAACAGAAGTCGTAAGTGATCGAGTGCCATCACCCACAATTTTTTTAGCTGGGCATTCATTCTCATTGTCAGCTTCTACTTTCCTTTTTCTCCTGGTACAGTGTGGCCCACTGGGGTTAGAAGGTGCAGGTGGGAAGAGACCTGCTTCTGCCAGGTTCTCTGCTGGGCCCACTTCTACAACTGGAGCCACTGTCTCAAAGCATTGGCACACCACTTGCAATTCTGGTAGAAGATCCTGAAATACACACATGCACCAAAAAAATGCAGCCGCTTACCAAACTTATTAGTTGCACCCACCAACTAGCCAAAAGTATGCGGCCACCTTACCAATACACCCATATGTACTTGCTGAACATCCCATTCCTGATTTAGCAACCTACATACTTCTGGGAAGGGTTTCCACTAGGTTTTGGATTGTGGAAGTGGAGAATTGTGCCCATTCAGCCAACACAGCTTTAGTGAAGTCAGGCAATCATGTCAAGCGAAGAGGCCTGGTGTCTCATTGCAGTTCATCCCAAAGGTGTTCCTTTTGTGCACAGGGGAACGGTCATACTCCAACAGATTGAATTAGGCCCCATAGTTCCAGTAATATCTTAATGTTAAAGCATATACAAAGTCATTCTAGATAATTGTGCTTTCACCTTTGTGGCAACAGGCCAACAATCTGATGGTCAAGAGTCCACAAACCTTTCTTTGACCTTATAGTGTACCTTGTTTGATGATTATGATGATGATGATTATTATTATTATTATTATTATCATTATTATTATTATTAATAGTAATGGTACTAAAACACATGGTCCAATTTAACTGGCACCTCCCACCTTCTTGCACAGTATATGCACCAATCAGCCATAACATTAATACCACGGCAATGTTGTGCTAGATAGCTGCAGACCGGTCAGAGTGCCCATGCTTATGCCTGTCCATCCCCGAAAGCGCCTACAATGGGCACATGAGCCATGGAGCAATGGAAGAAGGTAGCCTGGTCTGATGAATCAATTTTTCTTTTACATCATGTGAATGGCCAGGTGAATGTGCATCACTTACCTGGGTAAGAGATGCCACCAAGATAAACTAAGGGAAGAAGGCAAGCCAGCAGCGGCAGTGTGATGCTCTGGTTAATGTTCTGCTGGGAAACCTTGGGACACGGCATTCATGTGCATGTTACTTTGAGGACCTGCGTAAATATTGTTGCAGACCAAGTATGCCCCTTCAAGGCAACAGTATTTCCTAATGGCAGTGGCCATTAGCAGGATAATGTGCCCTGCCACACTGTAAAAATGGCTCAGGAATGGTTTGAGGACCATGCCAAAGAGTTCAAAGTGTTGACTTGACCTCAACTTCCACAGATCACAGTCCAATCGAGTATCTGTGGGATGTGCTGGACAAACAAGTCCAATTCATGGAGGCCTCACCGTGCAACTTACAGGACTACAGGAACTGCTGATAATACCACTGCTGATACCACAGCACACATTCAGGGGTCCTGTGGATCCTAAGCTTCAATGAGTAAGAGCTGTTTTGGTGGCATGTGGGTGACCTACACAATATTAGGCAGGTGGTGTAATGTCCTAAAATTTGTTCTTACGATATTTATGGTTATCTGTGAATTTTTTTCTTTGTATCACTACTGTAATGCTTCAATTTCTCTCGGGACAAACTTAGAGATTATACCTAATCTTGTCCCATGCCCAATTTTACATGTTATTTAGACGTTCCAGTTACACTACTACACTTCAAACACGTGTACCACTTTTATCAGGTAGTCTCACTGCTCTGCTGAAAGTCTACCACCCAAATAATGGGTGTATCCTAGGATTGTGACATTGAATGAAATATAATATTATCCAGTTTTCCCACTAGTAATGGCTGAATGGTAATAGCCAATTTTCTTGGTCATCATGGCAGTATGTTAATAATAACAGTTAAGAAGATAGGAGGGATACTGTTTTCACCTGCTGCATCAAAAGCAGTGCACAGCATGAATTTTGACTTTGATATGCAAATCAGAGAGAGACAGAGATTTTGTGTCTAATGCCCTAAATGACTGTGGTATGCTTGTACATTCTCTAAATATTACTAATGGAAATGCACTTGCAGAAATCTGAATAATAAGGTGACATAGTGGCTGTGTACACCTTTTACACTGCTATTTCTGCTCTTCCAGCTAGCCTTAAAATCTATACTGATCAGCATAGTATGGTATTGCAACCATGCAAGAGCTGCATGCTTATTGCAACTGAAATAAAATGGTTTACAATGAACTTTACTGTCATCACATGTAACTGCCTACTATCACGGTCACTAATGGTTTAGGGTTGCAAGCTTTACTGGTAAACCTTGGCAAAACCAGATTAACTTTGTTTTTAACATTTTTCTGACTATAAGATTAGGAGACTGTAACAAACATCTTTAGAAAATGTTGTCATGACTTTTTCATGTGCCCACATTTAAATACTAGCAATGTAAAAGAATAGAAATACACTTATGTGACTGATCAAATAATAGATAACTATGTAATACATGCAAATTAAAATAACCGGTATGGCATTTGCATCATTTACTCTCATTGCAACCTTTCCTCAAGTCTTCAGAGGTCGGACCAACTAAGTGAGGAATAGAAAACAAGGAAGAAAGACAAAGAAATACAACTAAATATATGAGAAGTACTCAATCTGGTCTTATGCTGGTCTCTCTAAATTGATGAACGGGATAAAAAAAACCTGGCTGCACAGCAACAGGTAGACTAGTCCGCAGTACTTACAAAGTGAACTATATAATAGATGTAACTGAAAAGGGCCAATTGTTGTAGGTACAAAGCATGTGTACCTAATAATCTGCACATTCACACATACGCACACATGCACTACCTGTTTCAGGGAGGGATGTGCCCATATCCACAACTGTCTGTGAAGCAATGTGGTACTGCAAGGCCTCCAGAGGAAGCTCACAGGGCCCAGGGGCAGGTGAGGGTACTGATCAGCCTTGTAGAGCATAACACACCCCTCTTTCTGCCCTGACAAACATGATGCTGCTGCAAATGTTGGGCCTGCAGTGACAAAGAAACACACACACACACACACACACACAAGACTGATTTCCAGGCTATGCCCAAATATGAAATAACAATATTACTCTTAAACAGGGAGTAACAGTAATATAATGTTGCCACTTTATGCATCATATATTTGGCCATAAGGGACAAAGCTTCTCTTGGCATTTGATCTCCTTTAAGCAGGTTCCCATAAATTTTGCTCAGCGTTTATTTGTCTACCTCCGAGTATTTCCAGGGCATCTCAGAATAGTACATATGAAACTTTAAATGTTCTGCAGCTGTAAAATGTTCATTCTTCTGTACAGGTTGAAGCTTTGAAAAGCTGGCAAATATACACCTGCATCTTTGCTGGTGAGTCTGGAGAGTGCATTCAGTAGTTGTTCTTCCGGCCCATGGAGCTCTATGCAGCAATAGTATGAGAGGTCCTGAAAAAAAGAACAAAGAAACATGCCAAAGAAATAAATAAATGAAAAAACAAAGAAGAAATACAGAAAAAAATGGATGAATGTAGAACAGCTTGAACATCATAAAAAGCAGGGTAATAATTCTGCAGTAAGCATAATAAGCCAGAGATACTAATGATACATCTTAGAGTGACTGGGACACAAACAGCAAGCTGACCTGAAGCAGACAACCAGAATTCATGGCCCTATAGCTGGCTCTGTAGCATTTGTATGTGGGTCGATCTCCAAGACAGTAGCCCCATTTCTTCAGCATGTGAAAACGCTTGGCATGCCAGATGTGAGTCTCTAACCATTTGTTCTTACGCTGCCTTCGGTTAAACTCCAGCAACAAGTTGCCATGGCGGCGGCGGGCACGACGACTTTTGGTCTTTGACTGCTCTTTTTTCTCTTTCTTCCCTGCCTGCTGACTCTTCTCCAACTAGACAACAAAGAGAAGTTCAGAGCAGTACAAACACAATTTCTACACACAAAACAGCTATTAAAATAAAGCAATAAAGCCATAACAGGGTGTATGTTACAGTGATTTACCACGAGTAAAGGTGTTCTGAAGCATGAGGTGAAGCAGGATAAAAAAACCCTCACCAATGATAAAACTCACTGTAATGGATCCTTGAATGGTTTAATGCTTCAATATAATGACAACAAAAAGAATGACATAACAAATGGATAAAATCGATTGTTCAACAGATTTATTAATTCCAAATTTAACATAAATAATAGTAATATTCACAAAAAAAAATTTTCTGTCATGCAGTGTAGTCTGTTAACAGTAAGATTTAGTTGTTAAGCAACATAACAGGCAAAGATTAGGGTATTCTATGGAAAGGACAATGGTTTAAGTGTAATATTTTTATTAGTTCAACACGTGGAGGCTTAATAGAGAATTCAACTATTAGAATAAGGTCCAGAGCATGTGTATACCGAGGCTTCAAAAGTGTCTCTGTTCAGATTTGAGAACCAAAACTATCCGTTTTGAAATCTCCTCTGTTCAATCCTAGAGCCATTGTTAATTTTGGGTGTTTGTTGGAGAAAGATGGGTGGGTACTGTTTTGAATTGAACTTTTCCACTGTCCGGTTTAAAAAACCTTGAGTATAGCTTTATTTTACAAACCATATAAAAATTATTAGGTATATTGTTTAAATGTGTACAACAATAAATGTTTAACACCCATAGAACACATTTTTAATAAACTTGTCATTAGATGCCAGTTGGAATCGAGTTAACTAATTTTAACAGTGGTAGGTTGTGGTTTCCATCACAAAGAAACATTACACACCCTACTCTGAGAATCTAACAAGAAATTTCGTACCATTCTCTGCGCCATCTCTCTCAGTCGGCAAGGCAATCTCTTGGTGTTGTGGCTCATGGCTCTTCGGCGCATATGCTTTGGCAGAGCTCCAAATACATGGGAACTACCTGTTGTCTTTGTGACAGCCCTCAACATGGCATTGACTTCTGCAGCTCGTGCTTTTGCAAATAGTGATGCTGGAGAAAAAAAATGTAAAGACCAGATTCAGTATTAGCATTAAGCAATGAAAGAGAACCGTGAATGGCATACAGAAAGTAAGAGGAAAGCAAAGAAAAGATAGATTAGAGCACTTAGTTTAAATGCTGTTTTACTGATCGGATCCTTACCGGTGATGTACTTGGGCAGTGCCTGCTCATGTCTAACTCCTCCATCCTGATGCCCCCTCATCCAGCCACTGGGGTGCTGTAGCGGCCCCCTCTGCTGCTGCGGAGAACCGGAACTGCGACCTACATATGATGTGTTTCAGTACAAGTTTAAAAAAATGAGGGGCAACACACAACTTAGAAACCAGAAAGGGGGCGGGTGCAGCTATTTTCCTTTACCAACCTGTGCCTTCACGCCACTGCGAGCAAGTCACGTTACTGGGCTGATTTCTCATTTTCTTGTGTCGCATTCTGTCTTTGGCCCCCGACATCTAAGACAAGCAGAAAGAGCACGTAATCTTTGCACCCATCACGGCTCGTCTTCTGCTTGAGTTATTTAGTTGTACCTGACTAGCCACTTGAATCGCAAATACGGGCAGAAACTACGGAGGTTAAATACATTTAACAAATTATAACCTCCGTTTACATCAGACATGTACAATACTTACTGTGTATGTTGGTTTAATCAGGAAAACCTAATTAATTACGGGTAGAGAATTATTCTGTTCTCCACTACTCAGCATGCCAGTGAAAAACACGTGTAGCAGCACTTCCGCAACGTGCTGCTCATGGGTAATGTAGTAGTGTGTGGTGATGGGAGTTCCGGCTCTTTTTAGTGAGCCGGATCATTCGGTTCAGCTCAATAATAAGAGCCGACTCTTTCGGCTCCAAAACGGCCCTTCATTTAGAATCACTTCTGGCTTTTATCATTCAGTCACATTTAGCAATGTTTTGAGCTGTGATTAGTATGTGTGCACGTGTATCACATAAATTATTCAATGTAATTATACTAAACCTTATTCCAGAATATAATTATTTTACATTTGGCATAAAAACATCAAACACTATTAAACGTGTATATAGCAGCATCGAACCGTTTTAACTGTGAAACATTAGAAGATTTGTATTTAGGGCATTGAGGTAATCATTAATTAATTAATAATATTAATATTTTTTAATAATATTAATTATAAAAAAAAGAAAGCAAAATGAAATCGGCTCTCAGAAGGGAGCTGGCTCCCATCGTTCATATAAAAGTCATATCACTAGTTGTGTGTCTGTGATTCGTGTAATATTCAGGCTTGGTATCATGTGTGTTCGGGGGCCAAGCAGAAAGGCTGTGTATTCACTCGTATTCACACGTATTCATTGTGTTTTTACCTTTTCTTATTTTTGACGGTCAATCAGTGGAGCTTGAATAGAAATCCCATAATACACTAGAATGCACACGCGTCGAACGTATTGGAAAGCCGTGGACTCGTCACGACGCCATGTTGGATAGCTGATTCATGAACCGATGTATCATTGGCTTGTACAAGTTATTGTGATTGTCTGCCTAATAAAATGCATATATCAAAAGACTTGATCGTATGACCTTGACATATCTCAATTCTTATAGTTCATATATCAGTTAAATGTTTTGTTCTATTACTCAAGACATGCATAAAGCTGCAACCTGGCTGACAGATCCCTTTTTGAATAATTTCCCTCAATTCATGAGCACACAAGTATCTCCTGTCCTGCAAATCAGTTTATTTAATTTTTTATTAATCTTTAAACTTTTTAATCATTTTCTTAAATATCACAGTAAAAATGTTTGTGTAGTGAATACACACACACACACACACACACATATATATATATATATATATATATATATATATATATATATATGTGTGTGTATATATATATATGTGTGTGTATATATATACAGTGGGGCAAAAAAGTATTTAGTCAGCCTCCAATTG
>JAQMYM010000019.1:6681160-6692475 GCA_030014255.1 Parauchenoglanis ngamensis | reverse complement strand
CAGGCCTCTCTCATCTTTTTAAGTGGGAGAACTTGCACAATTGGTGGCTGACTAAATACTTTTTTTGCCCCACTGTATATATATATATATATATAACATATACAGCATATACACCCGAGCTTTAAGGTGTATGTGTAGCCATGGGTTTTTAATATGTACAGTATACTGTAGATGTTACTAATACAAAATACTAAATTTGGCACAGTAAATAAGGACAATTCCCTAACAAGTTACCTTTCACTAAGTTTCTTGTTTGCACTTCTGGTGCTCTAGCAAATTTGGAGGTTCATTTAAGCATGTAACTTTTGAAACTATTGAAACGTAAGCCATTTCACTATCCGTCATATTGAATTTTCTGCCATATTGAATTTTATGAGCATCTTTAATTTTTTTCACAGGTCAGTTTTGTCCAATTTTTACTAAACTTGCTACAGGTAATCTGCAGACGAATCCTCACAAAAGTCATCAACAAAAGTAAATTTTTGCTTTTCAAACCATTTGTCCATCACAGCCAGTCAAATTTGAGCTCATATCTCAGCAACTCTATTGTGTATCTATACCAAAATTGGTGGACTGTCTCAAGATCCTCCCCAGAAAATGTTCAGAAACATTTGTCCCCTTTTACCTGTAGTGGGTGCTATAATAAGAGAAAAAAGGATGATATTTGTCATTACTATTCACATCTTTGGTCTAAAAACCTGATCATTTTTTCAAATCAGGCCTTTTTAGACCCTAAGGTCAGTGTGGCTATAACTCAGTAATGTTTTGATGTATCTACACCAAACTTGGTGAAATGACTTAAGACTCTGCCCTGAGGGACTCCTGCAACAATAACCCTTATTGACCACTTGGGAAGCTATAATAAGGAAAAGCATGTTTTTAGTCATTACTCTTCATGCCTTTGTTCTAAACCTATTTGTTTAAGTCAGGCCTTTTGTGATCCTGACATTAGAACATGTCGCCTCAACATGTTGCCTCAAAACATCCTGTTTTGAGAGTGTATTCAGAATCAAAAGCCAACAGACAGGAACTGAACTCATGTCTTGACCAATCTTTGGTCAGTTGACGTGAAACTTGCTGTGAGTACAGCTGCATACAGCCATGCCCTTAACTAAATTACATGAAGTTTCCATGGCAACTATGCCCTGCTGGGTATCTTGGCCCCCTCATTACTGCTCTCAGCTATACTGTATTTCATCACAAAATTGTTTACATTCTTTTAATGATCTATGTGTCACTTTATAGTGTAGCTTATTCAGCAGATGTTATGCCTTGTATTGTGTTGTTCAGCTAGCAATTTTGTGTTATTAAGGGTTTTTGTGTGAGGGGGTGGGTGAATGTGAAGGCTACCTACTGTCAAGAATATCATTGTGTGGCTGGTTGGAGCAGATGATGACACCAAATTTACAAGCCTTATGTTATCCAGTGGAATCTGAGTGGTTTACTAAACATTACCATGATGAAAAATGGGGCACAACCAGTTAAGAGAGGAAAAGTTTTAGTTCAATTAAAATACACTATATGACCAAAGGTTTGTGGACACCTGATCATCACACCTATATGTGGGCTCCAAATTGTTCTCACATAATTGGAAGCACACAATTATATAGAATGTTTTTGTATTCTGTAGCATTACAGTTTCCCTTCATTGGAACTAAGGGACCTAGTCTAAATGTGTTCCAACATGACAATGCCCCTGTACACAAAGCAGGGTCCATGAACACATTGTGTGCCAAGGTTGGAGTGGAGGAACTCATGTGACCCTGACCTCAACCCCACTGAACACCTTTGGGATTGATTAGTGTGCCGACTGAGCCCTAGGCCTCCTCTCCCTGCTTTTTCCAGAAGAGTGGAGGCTATTGTAACAGCAAATGGAGGACTAAATCTGGAATGGGATGTTCAAAAAGCACATATGAGTATTGTGGTCAGGTGACAACAGACTCCATTTAAAATATGGTGAGGAATTTGGAGAAGATTTAAAAATATATACATATATTTTTATTTGAAATTTGATTTACTGGTGCCATAAACAAGTACAACAAATAAAGTTGGAAGTATAGGTCTAAGGCAATGAATCCATATGTGCCAATGAAGACGAAAGTATATGTCTAAGCCAATGAAAAGATGCATCCCAAATTGCCAAACATGCTGTCCTAAACAGGATTGTGCATGGTTGTGCATGCAAATAGACATGTGTGCCTCATTATTTCTTAAATTACAGTTAGGGTTAGGATTAGGAATAGGGTTAGTCATTTAATGGTTAAAAAAAACATTTAATGGTTAATTAGTTTGCTCCAAAAAACAGTGTAGGCTTTATAGATAATTGGAGTACTTTTGAGGGCAAGGCTGGCTTGTTAGGGCAGGACAGTGTCTATCCCACCCGGGAAGGTGCTGATCTCATTCCTTGCACCAGAGCCCTTAGTCTCAAAACAGACCTAGTATATCTGTTACAATCCAGAGCCAAGGCCAGGGAGAAGACAAGCAGGTTATATCAACTGTCTGCTAGCTGAGTTCAAAGTCAGTTCATAGTCATCACTCGGGTTCCACTATATTGAAACTGTGAACCATGAGCTAAACAAAAATGTAGAAATACTCAGAGAGCTTGCTTTATTAACCTAACCATAGAGATAGATCATACTAAATGTATAGTCAAATCCCAGTCAAATTTCACATTGATTATAAATACTACTATTGACCTATAAAGCACTGAAGCACAGTACCTGAGCAAACTTCTGGTCTTTTATGATCCACCATGCCTACATAGTTTAAAAAGTGCAGGATATTTTTTGGTACCTCAAATAGTGAAGGTTACAGCAGGGGGCAGAGCTTTCTCTTACAAAGCCCCACAGTTATAGAGCAGCCTTCCAATTAGTGTTCAGGACTCAGACACAGTTTCAGTATTTAAGTCTAGACTGAAAACATATTTGTTTAGTCAAGCCTATTGTTAATAGCTTTTTATTATGTAAAGGAGCAGATCTGGAGGGTTTTCGGGCATAGAGTGTTTTGGTAAACTGCAATGTTTGGATGCTGTCACCTCCCGCTGTCACTCGTTCACTCAGGTGACAGTGGCTGGCTGCTTTTTTTCTCAGATGCCCTCATGTTTGTGTTACCGTCTAGCTGCATTCTCTTCATGCTGTCATATCTAATCTATCTAAGTTGTACACTGTTATTAACCATTACTTCACAATTAGCATACCTAACACTCCGTGTTTCTCTCTCTTTCTCTCTGTGTCTGTCTCTCTGTCAAACTACACATGCTACTCCTGAGATACCAGTGATTCTGACCCCTTCTGCTTTCCAGACCTGCCTGATTCATGTCCTACTTCTGGTTGGAGTTTTCATCGCTTTGCTCCTGTGAACGATGGCCCCATGTAGATAGCCTAAAGATACAATTAGAAACTGTAAAGATGGTTTTGGACTGCAGTTGATACAGGTTTCCTACGATGGCTTAAGCCTACAATTGCTATGATAACTTGAGAACTACAATTGCCATGAATTGTTTTGTAAGTCTCCAGCAGTTAATAGACTTCATGTTAAAACTGTAGTGAATTTCCTGGCACAATTGTACTTTTTTACAATGAATATGGGTTCCCTGTTGAGTCTAGTTCTTCTCAAGGTTTTATCCTTACGTAGTTTTAGAGAGCTTTTGTTTGCCACGGTTACCTCTGGCTTGCTCATTATGGATAATGTCATAAATTCATATGAATAAAATTTATAACCGGGATGTATACATTTCTGTAAAGCCGCTTTGCGACAATGTCCATTGTTAAAGTGCCATGCAAATAAAATTTAATTTAATTTAATTCATTTCTCTTTTCAAACTGTTTGAGCACAATTTTTTATTTTGCGATACACAAAAAATACACAAATGAATCAAGATACTTTTATTCACATTTTCATCATTTGTGGTGCCAGACTCACAGAGGTGTCCTAAATTATCAAACATCTCTGCAAAATTCACTCAGTTTTGGCAAAAAGGTAAGGCTTGTATATCTACAGTTACATGTGAAGAACATGAAAGAAAATTTTCCCTCTACATGTAGATAGTCAAAACCTTGAGAATTTCATGTATTATGTGTTAGAGTAATAACAAGAAAGTTAAAGCAAAGTAGAAGGTCAGTAACTGTCCAAATGCATCTGAATTCACCCTGTACATTATTACATTGCTGTAACGCTGTATAATAACACTCATCTGGGTGGGGTAGTGTTAAAACGAGCGCCGCCACTAGAGGGCGTCTGAGACGTTTTGGCTTCATTTTCAGCCCTTCTCTTTTGCTGTAAATCTATATGGTTTCTCGTTGATTACGTAGTTTCATTTATCGCCGTTTCATTGTTCGGTGCATATGAAATATAGATCATAGCATCTGCACAAATCCTACTTTATTTGAAACTCATTCCTTAATTCCCAGGAAGTCCTTAACTACGAAGCTGCGACTGTTCTCTACCAGAAGAGTTGAAACTTTGTTTTTGAAGCTGCAGAATGTGACGGAGAACAGGAATGTTGTGGGACACATGAGCTACAGAACACAACAAAACTAACCGAGACCAACGGAGATCGACAGTAAGCTTGTAATTTATAGCGTAAACTCTGTATTTGGCTCTATGAGGTGTCATGAAAGTATGAAAACTACAACTGCTTTGAAATGGTCGACATGAGACTTCCGTGGGGGACAAAGAAAACGTCCCGCACGGAAAAGCTCTGTCGAACTTGGCCACAATGATCAACACTACAACTCGACTAAGCTAATTCTTGTAAACATGTATGTGTTTTGAATTGATAAAGTTATCAATTTAGGCTGATGTAACTATAAATACTGTGTAAACATTTGACTTAAAGACAGCCGACTTCAAGGCGTGGGACTTCCCGACATTCCAGCATTAGCTGCATGTCTGAGCCAGTATCCTGTAAATATTCCTCATCGCGAAGTCTAACGATCAGATTCCTGTCTAATTTCTCATCAACAAAGACAGACAGTCAGTACAACTCAGCTGAAAGTTTAGTGCTCTCACATTTGTCTCATACAGTAAGTCTGCTTAATACAAATGGCTGTTTCTGAAAATGTCTTTCGTATTAAGAATTGTGTGCATCTTTGTTGACATGTCAGTCTGGATGAGCTGACACATGTTTACATTGTGTAGCGTGTTTACTGCATTCTGTAATTTCCGTAACTGTGTTTTGTGCACCTCTGTTTCAGGCTCCCCTGTGTGGTGAAGTGATTAGTGCATGAATCTGGCTTGTGGTCACAAAGTCGAGGTGCTGCTTGTCTCCATGGATACAGCCAGACCCTTTGCCCAAAAGCCAACCAACATACTCTTTCCGTTGTGCCCATGTTAAAGGACTGAGCAGTTTTGGTTTTGTACCACAGAGCTAAACAGTGCGGAGTAGCAATTCACCATGTGGTGTTGTGCCTGGCTCTGCTTGGGCATGTTTGTGGTGTTGCTGGACACATGCCTGACACATAGCTTGTTCTCCTGTGAACCGGTGCAGGTGCAGTGGTGTCACAACATGCCATACAATATGACTTTCTTCCCTAACATGCTTGAGCACTACGACCAGGACATTGCTGCCAGCAAGATGAAGGTAGGGCTTTATCTTTACATTAGCTGCACTAAAACGTATGGTATTAGTGTTTAACCCGGTGTTAGGTACTGAGTGACTGCTACACTGTTACAGCTGTCATTTGTGACTCATTGGTCATCTGTCAATTCTTGGTGTGACAGACAGAGTAATGGGCTGACTGAGTTTTAACTTGCCTACCCATACCCAACAAACTTGGGTCAGATAACGGCAATTAGTGACACATAATAAGTGCTGCATGAGAGAGGGAACGACAACATCAAAATATGCTGATCATAACCCAGGTCTGCACCATTAGGAGTAAGGCTATTTAAACAACATAGACCTAAAGATTGAGACTGTGTCTGAGTCCTATCTGGCTTTGCTGAAACGTACTGCTGTGGGTCATCAGCATAACAGTGGAAGCTATTACCGTGTTTACACATAATATCACCCAGAGGTAGCAAATATAAAGAAAAAAAGCACAAGGCCTTAAACAGAACCTTGCGATACACCAAGCTGTACCTTACTATATGTAGAGGAGTCACCATTTACATCATCAAACTGTGGATGATGAGTGAAATAAGCCTTGAACCAGGAGATGGATGTTCCCTTAACTCCAACACAATTTCCTAATCTATCAAGGAGAATAATATGATCACTGATGTCAAAAGCTGCACTAAGGTCAAGTAACACAAGCAAGGGGGCACAGTCCTGCTCAGAGGCCAGTAGTAGGTCATTTAACACTTTAACCAGTGCTATGTCCATGCTATGGTGAGGTCTAAATCCTGACTGATACATTTCATGAATGCTATTTCTATTCCTAACCCTAGGAACGAGCATAATTGCTGTGATACAGCCTTTTCTAGGATCTTGGAGATAAAGGGGCGGTTGGATATTGGCCTATAGTTGGACAGCTGACTGAGGTCCAGATCAGGTTTTTTAATCAGGACTTTGATAACTGCTAATTTGAAGGATTTATGTACATAACCAATGATAAGGGAATAATTGATTATTTTTTAGAAGAGGGTCAATTGCTTCTGGTATTATCTGTTTGAGGAACCATGTAGGTAAGGGATCTAATATACAGCTAGACGATTCTGATGAGGCTTTTGTTGTTTGTTTTGACACTCTCATCACTTTTGGTCTGAACATAACCAATTAATAAGTTGGATATATTCAGAAATACAGCCACATTGCGAATATATTTTCCATTATACTTAATCCAACATATTTGTTTTTGCATTTGCAGCACTTCATGCCACTGGTTAGTCTACGCTGCTCACCAGATGTGCATTTGTTCCTGTGCCAGGCCTTTGTTCCAGAGTGTACACAACAGACACAAGTGCATCGGCCCTGTAGAGAGCACTGTGTGCGTGTCCTCTCTGACTGTACTCGAGACATGAACACCTTTGACATCAGTTGGCCATTGGAGCTATCCTGTGACAGGTCACAAAACACACAGCACATTCCTCTTTTTTTTTTACATATTTTTGTATTGAGTGAAATATTGTTTGTTTGTTTGTTTTTTTAACTGCAAAATACAGTTACTGTGTCATGGGTACTTCTTTATAAATTTTACTTTAATATACATTCTCCAGCTCCATAAAGCACTTTTTCTCTGTGTGTTACAGGCTAAAACCCTGTCACAGCTCTGCAGATGAATCTACTGACCTGCCTCACAAAGATATAACAACACCCAAAGCAGCTTCTTCAGCCAGTAGAGATTTGGGCTTCTGGTGTCCCTTACAGCTGAAGACCCATCCTGGTCAGGGTTCCTCCTTCCTGGGTGCTCAGGACTGTGCTCCTCCATGTGACAACATGTACTTCAAAACACACGAGATTGAGTTTGCCAAGATGTTCATTGGCATCTCCTCTATTGTTTGCTTGTGTGCCACGCTATTTACTTTCTTTACCTTCCTCATTAATGTCAAGCGTTTCCGCTACCCAGAGCGGCCAATCGTCTTCTATGCCATATGCTACAGCTTTGTATCTCTCATCTACTTTGTTGGATTCCTGCTGGGTAATGAGGGGGCATGTAACAAGCCCAGCATGGCTGGTACTGTATCCACAGTGGTGCAGGGGAGCCAGAGCAAAGTCTGTACACTGCTCTTCATGGTGCTCTACTTTTTCTTCACTGCTGGTATGGTCTGGTGGGTCATTCTCACAATCACCTGGTTTCTTGCAGCGAGGCCCAAATGGAGTTGTGAGGCCATTGAGAAGAAGGCTGTGTGGTTCCATGCAGTGGCCTGGGGCCTCCCAGGGAGCCTTACTGTCATTCTGCTGGCCCTCAATAAGGTGGAGGGGGATGGTATCAGTGGTGTGTGCTTTGTTGGCCTATATGACCTGACAGCCCTGAGATGGTTTGTGCTGGCTCCGCAGGCTTTTGGTGTGCTAGCTGGACTCTCACTCCTCCTTGCTGGCATTGTTTCCCTTAACCATGTGCGGCAAGTGATCCAGCATGATGAGCGCAATCAGGAAAAGCTGAAGAAGTTCATGATACGAATAGGTGTGTTCAGTGGCCTGTACCTTCTTCCCCTGCTCACACTGCTGGCCTGCTACCTGTATGAGCAGGCGCTGCGGAGCAGCTGGGAGAACACATGGATCAATGAGCACTGTCAGAAGTATAGCATCCCCTGCCCCTACAGAGTGAGTCTTTTCTTGTATTGTACTGAATGATATATGAGCACAAATATATTTTTTAGTAAATACGATTAAGAACGAATAAATGTTGATGCAGGTTTGGCTTGTGTGTTTTTTGTTTGTATTCTAGAAAATTGATGCTGCTTGGCCAGATCTGTCTCTATTCCTGATTAAATACCTCATGAAACTTGTAGTGGGGATCTCAGCTGTTTTTTGGGTTAGCAGTAAGAAGACCTGGTCAGAGTGGGCTTACTTTTTCAACAGAACACGCAAGAAAGAGTGAGGCCACAATTCACTTTCTATCTCACCCTGAGACCCAAATTCATGGATAATTCTAAAGCCATAATTGTAGTATTTTTTAAAGAAGTATGCTAGTCAGTCCTATTAAAGCTACAGTGTTTTTGGTAAGAAATATAAAATTGAGTCAGTGGAGTAAATATACTCTATAATTTGATGTTCATGACCTGCTCTGAGTCAGCCTGACAATCCTGTAAAAGTAATTTACATTAAGAGCTTTGTCAGATTGAAATTGGTGAGTAATTAATCACCAACTCAAGTTCATCATACATGATTGTGAAAACAGTCTAAATGAAAAAATCACCATCTGTGTCTTTCACCCACTGATCTGTAGGTTTAGGTTAGGTTGGACAACAACATGTCCACATTAGATGACAAAATGCACGGAAAACACTGGTTGGATCATTAGAAAAATACACCTTGGAAGCGACCAATAGCTCATTCTGTTTTGTCACTCTTAAAGTATCTAATGAAATCTAATGATGATATTCTACTGACAGGTAGACTGATATTCTTTAACAGGTTAGGCTCAGGCTTTTTGCTTACTAGAGTGAATTATCTTCAGTGACTCTCCAACTGAACCTGCCTCTTTCACTCTGGACTGCATTCCTGTTGTTAATCTGCTGTTTTTGAATATCAGTGTGTTCACTGAGCAGAACAACACTGCCTTGATGGCTCCAGTGGGTCCCTCTCCCAAGAATAGTTATATCTTACCCCCTGTTAAGTAGAGGAACTTTAGTAAATTGTTTTGAATTTACTTAAAATCTCTCTCTCTCTCTCTCTTCTCTCTCTCTCTCTCTCTCTCTCTCTCTCTCTCTCTCTCTCTCTCTCTTACAGCCCTATCAGTGAGAGTCGGCGTGTCTTGCAGGAGTCTTGCGACTTCTTCTTGAAGCACAACAGCCGTGTGCAACATAAGAAAAAGCACTACAAGTCTAGCTCACACAAGCTCAAGGTTATCTCCAAGTCCATGGGCACCAACACCAGTGCTCAAACAACCAACACCACTAACCATGACTTAGCTTTATCCACGAGCAACTACTACAAGGGAGCACCTGGTTCAGGATCTGAGATGCGGGGTTCATCT
Organism: Parauchenoglanis ngamensis; assembly: GCA_030014255.1. Classification (NCBI taxonomy): domain Eukaryota; kingdom Metazoa; phylum Chordata; class Actinopteri; order Siluriformes; family Auchenoglanididae; genus Parauchenoglanis; species Parauchenoglanis ngamensis. Next base: position 6,682,894 of record JAQMYM010000019.1, on the reverse strand, counting down.
AAATCATCTGTGCAGGAGCAGGCTGCCTCAGGAAAGATGTCTAGCCAGAGCAGTAAGGAGCAAAAGTGCAGCAAAACTGGCAGTTCCATTAGAGTCAGTGGCAACGGGGAGCCTCTGCAGAGCCCCTAAATTAGTGATGTGTTTGAACAGCAGGGGTGTCAAACATGCAGTCTGCAGGCTGGGAATGGCCTAGTAAAGGTTCTACTCTGGCTCTACAAATGAACATAAATTTAAAATAGGCTTATAGACCCTAATTGAAATGAAACATTAAAAACGGTCTAGTTTCTGTTATTCTAAAGTAAGTGGCAAAGTAGAACAATAAAGTCAGGGCCAGAAACTACTTTAAAAAGTGCTAATGATGCTAATGTAATATTTAATTAGCAAGCTAAAATATTTTTTATTTTATTCAATTGTATATTTGAATATATTATTATATACAAACAATTATAATAATTGAATTCCATATTATTGCACCAGGTTTTAAACTAAAAAGCTGTTACATTTCAGCCAATGTTCTGTCCATAGAGTGCCCTAAGGCCTTGACCTTTATGTTAAGCTTACCATAAACATATTACATAAGCATGGTGAAATTATTATTATTATTATTATTTGCGAATATTATTAATAATAAATTATTTTTTGAACACTGGATTTTAAAATATTGTTTTTGTTGCCATTTTATGAAAACCGCGCAAGGGTGTGCCTTAAAGTAATTTTGTCATAGGTAAGGGGGATTTACTCTGCTTCACACTTTCCTGTAATAAAATCACTTCAATGTGATTACTCTCATGGTTGATAGTTAATAAGCACAGGCTCTTATATATTATATGCTGATGGACTAAGTGTAGTGTGGCCTGATGAGTTTGACACCCTTGCTTCACAGAATAAGTCTAATCATGAATAATATTCATTTCTTAAGCTTTTATTAGTTTGTTTTAGACTTAAGCTTATTGTTTTTAGCATATAGGTTATGTGATGACAAACTTGCTATATAAGCCAGATTTGCTTTGGCCACAAGACACTCCAGCAATCATGATCAGTGTACTGTTCCCCAGAGTGACATTTTAACTGTCTTTGTGCTTCATTTGAAGTATGATGCCAAAATAAGGTGTAGCAACCTCTTGTTTGTTCTGATTTCAAAAGCAACATTATCTGTTTTGCCGTCAGGCCAGGGACAAAACCAATTCATAAGAAATATTCCCACACTGCACAGAACTGTTCATTTTACCTCCAGTTCCAATCAGGCCAAATCTGGTGTCTGAATCATGAAATATGTTACAATAAATTATGCATGCTCCTGGTTTCCATGAACTCTGAAAAGCGTAGAATATTGTAATCTAGTTTCTCAGTCCTGGAAAACACCTGGAACAGGAGAAATTTGTAATGGAATTATTACTGAGATGCTGGACAAGTGGAAAATTGGATTATTAATCCATTGTTATACGGAGCTTATTAGAAGCTGGGTTTTTGTTTTTTGTTGTATTTCTTTTTTCTGAATTCTGAATTTTTTCTGTACTCTTTTCAACTCCTACATGCAGAATGTACACTGGATAAATAGCACAGATTTTTTCCTGTGGCATAATTATGATGCAAGTGGACTGGAAAGGTATTAACACTGTGGAGTTCAAGTAGATTTTTTAATACTTATACTGTAAAAATCCATTTCCTCCTCTTAACTAACATATTGAATTTGTTATTTGCTTTGCATTTTAAATTGTATTACTTAAATACTGA
>JAQMYM010000019.1:6641453-6652971 GCA_030014255.1 Parauchenoglanis ngamensis | reverse complement strand
TCACAACCAACGATTTATACAGGAAAATCATGAAGATTAACAAGGTTGCCCAAACTTTCGCATCCCACTGTATATGTCCAGTGACTATATATCCCTAATGCAAGCAATGAAATGAAAATGTGTCATATAATGACATCTCAGCCTGCAGCAGCCTGCTGTCACATAAAGTTTGCCTTGTCTGTAAAAAAAACTTTGCTTGACATATTTTCATCAAGATTTTGTATATCACTAATTTTATAACTATATTCTTTCATGTACATCTTTTTATCTGATGCAGTTGGCAAAAATAGAGCAGACTATATATATAGACCACTAATGTGCACCAACACAATATTGTTGGTTCCTTGTTTCTCAGCAAATCTCCACAGTAAACAACATAATACAACCCCAATACAAGATAATTCAAACCCTGGCAGAAATTATGGAATCACCACACTTAGAGGCTGATCCCAGATATGATGCAAAAACATTTTGTTCAATAGCTGAACATTCTGGCTTTGTGAAACATACCTAAAACAAATTCAATTTAATCATATTAAAGGGATATCTTTTTCCAGAGAAAGTTGAGGAAAAAAATGTAATCACTTGAGGAAAAAAATTATGGAATCACTTGGAATTTGCATGTAATTCTAAAACAAATACCAGTACAAGTCTGAAAATGCAAATGAATCTGCAGTTAAAAGTGCTTATAGACTTTAACAAGCTGTTGGACTTATATTGAAAGGAAGCATGGCTCCAACAAGAGAGTTGACAATTGAAACAATGGAAAGGATTATAAAACTCCTTCAAGAAGGAAATCTAACATGGAGTGTGGCAATAGATGTTGGTTATTTCCAGTCAGCTGTATGTAAAATTTGGTGCAAGTGTAAAGAAAATGGAAGGTTATAAAAGGAAAACATACAGGTAGACCAAGGAATATGACAAGGCCTCAAGATAGAAAACTCAAAGCAATATGCCTTGAAAATAGAAAATGCATAAAAAAAACAAATGAAAAACGAATGGGCAGAAACAGGGGTCAATGTTTTTGACAGCACTGTAAGAAATGTAGAAAAGTTTACATGTAGAAAAGCCAAATGATAACCAGCAATAATACCTAAACAGAAGAAAACAAGTTTCCAGAGGGCTAAAGAAATATGGATGATAGTGATATTAAGTGATGAATCACAAATTGTTCTGGGGAAGAATGATTGTACAACATCCTCTGTACCCCTGATCACTGTGGCCAAACAACACAATCTTTGTCTTATCTGATCATGAAACTTTCCTCCAGAAGGATTTTTCTCTGTCCATGTGGTCAGCTGCAAACTTTAGTTGAGCTTCAAGGTGTCAATTTTGGGGCAGGGGCTTCTTACTTGGTCGGTAGCCTCTCAGTCCATGGCAATATAAAACTCACTTGACTGTAGACAGTGTTCCAGCAGCTTCCAGTTCATGGCAGGCCTGTACCTTGATGGTTCCTGGGTTACTGCTGACCATCCAAACCAGTTTCCTCTAAGCACAGTGTGATAGTTTGGGTCCTTTTTCAGACCTTGGCAAAGTTGCTACACCTCCCATTAAATTGTACTTGTCAAACAAACTCTTTTAATGGTCTGCACAGAGAAGCTACCAGCAGTAGTCATTAACAGAAAGTTAAGAGACCTTGGGCTTGGCAAGTTAAAAGACATTTTAGGACTTTCAGTGCCACTGAATTAATAATCTTAGTGGGTGTGAGTTCAACCTTGTAGGTATAATTTTGACCCTGTGTTGCTTTCAGAAAACCCAAAATAATTTAAAACATGCACCAAATTCTTGTTTTTTTCTACTAAAGATGTATGCTGTACAATAATTCTCCCATAGAAAAAGAACAGTTCAAAGAAATCGCTGGAAGCCCAGTATTGCCATGACATTCCTGTCTATGATGAGTGTATGTAAATATCTGACCTCAACTGTACATACAGATGACTGCATGATGAAAATAATAAAATTTCTTCACTCATTTATGATATGGGGTTGCATGTCAGGTAAAGCTATCTCCTTCCATCCATAGATAGGCATTAGGTTTGGTTATGATGAAATTAATTTTTCAGGATGATAATGCATCTTGCCACAGAGCAAAGAGCGTTAAAGCTTTTCTTCAGAAAAGGCATATCAACTCAGTGACATGACAAATAGTCTGGCTCTCAACCTGATAGAAAATTTGTGATGGTATTTTAAAAAATTGGTGCATGAGAAGGCTCAATCCTCGCAAAGCTTATTTGTCAACTGCTATTCGAGAAAGTTGAAACCAGCTTGATGGAGAATATTGTTTTTCATTAGTGAATTCCATGCTTCAAAGAATCCAGACTATCGTAAAAGCAAAAGGAGGAGAAACAAAAACTAATTGTGATTTTTTTGTTGTTGTTGTTGCTGATGATGATTACATAATTTTTTTCTTATAACTGATCTTGGAAAAATTATGCGATTAATTCAAGTAATTTAATTACATTTGTTTGAGGTATGTTTCATGAAGCCAGAATGTTCAGCAATTAAACAAAAATAGTTTCGTGTCATAATCTGTGATTTGTTTATTTGCTATAAAGAAATAAATTCTGGGTGAAGTGTGGCAATTCCATCATTTTTCCATCAGGGTTTGTATCAACACACAGGACACGATCTAGTAATCTTATAAAAATCATAGCACACTGAACCAAATAATAAAACAAAGGATTCAGGCAGATATGGTTGTGTAATTGGGAAGTGAAAGGGAAAATATTACAGCTACATGAAACACTTCCCAAAACACATGCTCTTTTACTGGTTTTATAAGTTCTACTATCAGAGTTTAGGTTTATTAGGTTTATTATCAGTTTATAAGTGAGACTCCTGAGCAAAACATATAAAAAAATATAAAACTTACTTGATGGAAGCCCAGATAGTCCACTATAGTAGATGAAGCATAGAAGACCATCCCATCACTGCTCACAACAAGAGCAAAGCCTGTTAGGGACTGAACAAGAACAAAACAAATCAATATTTTACACCATTTTACTACTTGCATGTTTAAAGTTATTGTAGGATAATAACTAAGTTAGGCTTGTAACTATGGTTCTGTGAACCCTGGATAACTGCCAGGAATGGTCAGACTCACCTGGATACCTTCTTGTGTGTTTGCATGCATGCCAAGGTCTTCAACAAAGTCTACTTGTTTGTAACACCAGTGCTATGCTGATTTGTGCTATTATGTGCATAGATGTATTTGATGAGATATGATCACTACAACTGATAAAGTTCTTCACTTTTACCCAAATGAAACATTTCTGTGTGAAAGGAAGTGATAACTTTCTGCTTCACTGGATGACTTCCTGCATGACTGAGTCACTTCTTGGTGATGAGGACTCACTCAGTGGTTTCATGAATATGAAAATGATATAAGTCTCATGCAAAGACCTTCACAACCACCAGAGCTCAACTCAATTGAATACCTATGGGAGATTCTGACGTGATGTGTTAGACAGCCCTCTTCACCATCATTATTAAAACAATGTGCCTCTTTTTTCAATCTTAATTTAAAATTCTTAAAAATTAAAGTAGCTTATAAATGTTTGTGTAACCAACCAAACTAAAATGATGTATGATTTTCTTCATATGTGCATGGGTATGTTGTGACACCCACAAAACTCCATGAAAGGTCAAATGCACAGACTGCTGAGTGCATGAAAGAAATGATCAGTGTAAATGCTGAAAGAAGGAAGGTTTTTTTTTTACTCAAAATGAAAGATAAAGGCTGAATCTTTGCCAATAAAAATGTATAATACATTCATGTAGCACTTTATAATGAACACTATAGTAATATTGGGTAGGGCCTTCCTTTGCTCTCAAAACAGCCTCAATTCTTCATGGCATAGATTCCACAAGATTTTGGAAACTTTTCTTTCTGGCCCATCCTGAGATGACTGCATCACACAATTCATGCAGATTTTTCTGGCGCATATTAATGCTGCGAATCTCCTGTTCTACCACATCCTAAAGGTATTCTATAGGATTCAGATCCAGTGTTTGGGAAGGCCACTGACGAACACTGAATTCATTCATGTTCATGAAACCACCTTGAGACATATTTTGCTTTGTGCCATGATTTGTTATTATGCTGGAAGTAGCCATTAGAAGATGGGCAAATTGTGGCCAGGAAATTGCGGCACATGGTTAACAAAAATATTCAAATAGGCTTCAAGTCATGATTGATTTTTATTCACAGGCGCCTGAAGCGTGCCAAGAAAACATTCCCCACACCATAACACCACTTCCACTAGCCTAGACTGTCAACACAAGGCAGGTTGGGTCCATGGATTCATGCTGTTGCCACCAATCTGCGTACCTTAGCAGAAATCGATTTCTATGGTTTATGGTTCTATGGACTGTGGTTTTGTTTTTCTAGTCTTCATCTGTCCAGTTTTGGTGAGCCTTTGTCCCCTGCAGCCTAAGCTTTCTGTTCTAGACTGACAGAAGTGGAACCCAGTGCAGTCTTCTGCTGTTGCAGCCCATATTCCTCAAGGTTTGATGTGTTGTGGGCTCTGAGATACTTTTCTGCTCACCACAATTGTACAGAGTGGTTATCTGAGTTACCATTCAAGCCTTTCTGTCAGCTCGAATCAGTCTGGTCATTCTCTGTTGACTTCTCTCATCAACAAGGCATTTCCATCTACAGAACTTCTACTCATTAGATGTTTGTTCTTTATTGCACCATTCTAAGTTAAAGCCTAGAGACTGTTGTGCATGAAAATCCCAGGAGATCAGTGGTTATACAAATACTCAAACCAGAACATCTGGCAACAACAGTCATGCCATGAACGAAATCACTGAGATCACATTTTTTCCCAGTCTGATGGTTGATGTGAATATTACCCAAAGTTGCTGGCCTGCATCTGCATGGATTTTATGCTTTGCATTGCTGCCATGTGATTGGCTGATTAGATAATTTCATGAATGAGAAGGTGTACAGGTGTTCTTAATAAAGCATTTGGTGAGTTTTTCAAATATTAATAGGGCAACTCTCAAATATATGCAAAGACAAAGCTGAATTTATATGGTTGCATTTCTTCTGTTATAATTGAATAAATTATTTTATTTGTTTTAATATATGGTGTTTGTGTTGGCTTGCTTTTTTTATATATATAATATTTATATATAATGTGACCTTTCTCTTCTTAAGTGTTACCAACAGATTGCATCTTGAGGAAAACCCTCTGTATTTACACTCATGAAGGTGTCTCTTAATTGTAGACTTTGACAATAATACCCCTACCTCCTCAAGAGTGTTCTTGATGTGGCTAGATGTTTTCAACACTTAGTATTAACTCCAGACCTTTTATTCTTTAATTTGGCATGAAATAATGAGGAAACAGGCCATAACCAGCAATAAAACTACTTTTCAGTCAATTGTCTGATTACTTTTCAGGGACTATGTAAAAAATGGCTGTAATTCCTAAACTGTTAATGTGATATTTTTGTTAAACCCTTTGAATTAAAGTGGAAATCTACACTTCAGTTGTCGTTTGTGCTCACCCAACAGCTCTGGGATGCCTGCTGGAGGTGGCCACTAAAAGGTGCTCGCTAAAAGTTTAATGCAATTTTTTTTGTTAAACATTTTGAATTCAGTAAAGCTGAAATTCTCGACCTCAACTATATCTTGATTGCTTCATTTCAAATCCACTGTGGTGGTGTAGGTGCGACACTGTGGTGTAGTGGTTAGCAGTGTTGCCTCACAGCAAGAAGGATCCATCCCCAGGTTGACTGGGGCCTTTTTGTGCAGAGTTCGAATGTTCTTCCTGAGCCTGTGTGGGTTCTCTCCGGGTCCTCCAGTTTTCTCCCACAGTCCAAAAACATGCAAGGTAGGTCAACTGACTACTCGAAATTGGCCATAGGTGTGAATGGTTGTCTGTCTTTGTGTAAGCCTTGCAATAGATTGCGATCTGTCCTACCTGCATCTAGCCTGAAGTCAGCACAATGGATAAGTGGCATAGAAAATGGCTGGATGAATTTGGTGGTGTACAGAGGCAAAATTAAGAAAACTGTGTCACTGTCCAAATACCTATGAACCTGTATGGATGTTTGTCCAAATTTAGGGGATTTGCACGAATATCGAATTTCTTGTGTAAACGCTTGCATGGATGATTTACAAATAAATCCATTTGTATTCATCTTGTAATGAGGCCCAATGTGATCAATGAAAAATAAGCTGGAAGTCTTCTGAACAGCACTAGGGGACTACCACCAGACTCTTGTCACAGCTTATTTTTATTTTAAGATGTTGAAATGTCCTTAAAACCAGTACAGTAGATAGTAGAGGAAAAAGTGAAACTTGGCCTCTGAGTATTGTCATCTGTTACCAGCATTTGTTTCTACTGTGAGATGATTATCGCGTGAGTTGAAGTGTGCTGTGGGCCAAGCCTTGTCACCTCCACTTTAATATGAGACAGAGCAGGTCAGCAGTGTGCTGAAAGCCAGAAACTGTGAAGACAAAAGTCTAATAACTCTGTCTGTTGTGATCATCTTATTGGGCTGTACACATCATGTTATCATTGTGAGCACTTAGAGAATTTATCTCATTCACTGTAGGTATTTTATTTCTTTAGTAGCTGTCAGAATAAGCACACAAAGTAACACATTTGACTCAGAGTTGTTCTAAAGTTTAAATTATACATCAGTCTTTACTTTAGTTCAGTAATTTTTATGAGTGTGAAACTATTAGGAAAGATACTAGAAACATGAGGATTTGTAACTAATTTAAACCCTTGACTTTAAGGGTTTAGTAGACCATCACTCTCTTAGATTCCACTACAGGAATTTTTTTTTTTTAAAGAAATATTTTTTCTGTACTTGGTTTTATGATTTAAAAATCATAAACATTCTTCCTGAGTTGTTAATAATACCAAAGTTTGAAAAACTTTTCTTCCCCTTCACCAGTTGAATTGACATATTGCTTTCTTTTTCACATTGTTAGTGAGACTTCAACAAAGTATCGCCAGACTTTACAAGCATTTCAGAGTCATCCAAGGAAAAGGGTGGGGTGACTTGCAGGAATAGTTTTCTGGAGACTAAGCAATCTTCACTCCCAGAAGGCCCACAACAAGGGGTAATCTTTACCACAGCCAACAGAAAGTCTGTTCAGAACTACATATCACCAGGCCTGTGAGCAGCAAAATTTCTATGTTATTGTAGGATTTTGTTTAAGAAAGAAAAACCTTAATTTATACCGGATGCAACACATGAGGGGTAAGCCAAACGTTCCAGTCATCATCAAGAAGATGAATTACAGAAGGCATGAGAATATGTTCTCTAGAAGTATACACAGTAGACCCCTGATTATAGACCTCCCTTTTATTACCTCAGCAAGACTACTGGGAATACTACTAAAACCATCCACCATACATAAAGAAACATGTCAACAAGGCCATGACATTTATCCCAAGTGTCATGTATCTATAAAATTAGCCTCCTAATAATCTACTTATTCTATATCTTTCTAAGCCTGTAATTATAAACATATAATGTTCATATATGCCAAGAATGGTAGAATGAAGTAATGAGTATATTGAGGTACTTTCAATTAAGTAAGGTTTTCGATAAACAAGCTCAGGAATCAAGGTTATATGAAGATTGGCACTGAAGACACACCTCCAGCAGCAGCTCACTCTCAGAGTTACAAGGCACAGGTGACATATCTTCCCCCCTGATGTCATTAATGGATGAACGGCTGAGGTGCTTCATCAACTGCTTCTCTTGACTGGCTGTAGAGAAAATATAGAGCAAAAGAATTATTCATACTGAAAATCTGTCACATATTATATTGTAGCAAAAATCTAGTATGTTCTGTAAAAGTCAGATTATTCCTAAATGTAATCAGATGATGTAAAGAAACAATGTGATATTGAAAAAATTTTGCTTGTTCTCTGCATTTTCTTTTTTATATGTAGCTTCGAAGAGGCACAGCTCCTCTTAAGCAGGTTGAAAAGAGGATTTGATGAGCAAATCTGAAGTTGTTTACCCGTATGTCAGTGGTGGCTGGTGGTTATTAAAATAGGGACAGCACAACTTTCTATTATGGACTGCTCTCTTGTTTAATTTTCCTCTCTTCATAAATATGAGCGTCAAAAGTCTTTTCTAATATCAGACATTAGCATTGTCTGCCATTTTGTGCCAAAAAGAAGCTGAAGAGGGAAGTGACAGCTAGGTAGTTGGACTCATATACAACAAATTTCATAAAGGAATGTAAATAATCAAACAGAACTTTATACTTATAATTTGTTTGCAACGTTTACAAATTATACCAACACTTGCAGGAACCAATCAATTTCAACTGGTGCTGAATCCGACATGTTTAACTTTGAGATGTCAGTCATATTCACTCCCAATTTAATTACTTGAAATTGGAAAGTCACTCCCAGTGAAGCCGTGTGGGCAGGTGAGTTTTGCGCAGAAAAAATGCTGCGCCTTCTCCTTATGATGATTGGTGGAGCTCTCAAAGAGGTGGAACTAATTGCCCATCAGTAAATTGGGAATGAATATGACTGAGATCTTAAACATATCAGATTCACCACCGGTCGGAATTGCTTGGAGCCTGTAGTGATGGTATAATATGTAAATATTGCAAATAAACTGTAAGTATAAAATTCCATCTGATTACTTGCATTCATTTCTGTAATTTTTTGTTTTTGAATCTAAGTAGACAGTTGTCACTTCTGTCTTCAGCTAGCAGCTTAGTTGTTTTTTGGCACAAATTGGAAAACAATGCTAACGTTGATCTGGTTTTAGAAAAGACTTTTAATACTCATACTTATTAAGAGAGGAAAATTAAACAAGAGGGCAGACCAACACCCGAGATTTTAATTCAAAAGTCACTCCCTTCAAGCTGTCTTCATACAGTAAATTTATTGTTAGCCTCTTCAGGTTAAATCAAACTTTTCACTCAGAATTTCTACTGCACACTACCTGTTACTACCGTGAAACAGGAATAACTTGCTAATAAGTTTAATTACAGATGTGTTGAACAACATTATTCTACATAATTATTCTACATATATTCAAAACACAATGTGGAATTATGCAGATACTACAAGTCAAAAGTACAATCAATTGCAGAACAAATATACCCACACAATCAATGGACAAGCCATCAAAGTATTACATCAACAACTACCAGAGACAAAACTGTCTCTGGCATGTGGGTCACATGACCTCACCTACATAACACAAGATGGTTGCCATCCAAAGAAAATGGAGGAAATAAGCTATGCTCTGATTTTCTCACAGGTGATGTTTGCCATGTTCACAACTGATATTTACTGTTCATCTAACAAGAATTATTTCTGCCTTTATTATGATTTGTGTTCAACTGTGCAAAAATACAGAATGGCAAGTATTGTAAATGTATTAAGACTACAGTCACAATTTATTATGTTAATGTATATTCAAGTCATACAGGACCATAAGATTATGGGATACAGTTTATTACATTCAGTAAATAGTAAAAATGTACAGTCCTTAGTGAACCTCCATATAGTACACAGAACTACAGTATTATAGTACATTATAGAGTATAAACACTGACAGTTATGCATAAATGAGAACAGAGTGAAACACTACCATCTTTCAGTTGTGCACAACAGAGTACTGTAGTATAATCTGCTGATCCTGTAAACAGTAGATTGCAGTAAATTACTTGTAACTGTGAAGCTACTCAGATTGGATTGGATTGCTCAGCTCTTGCTGAGTCCATGGACAAGGACATGGTCAATCACAGTTGCCCAGTATTTAAAAAAAAAGCTGTTCTTCTGTCCCTGCCGCTTCCCCTTCCTCTTTGCTCTTTGTTGTATTCTGTCATTGTTTTGGTCAATTGTTGAACAGATACACAACTCTTTTTATACATCCTGAAGCTCTGGTGTGTGTGTGAACCATTTTGCTACTTAATGTTTACACAAGGAGAGCTTTATATTTCTATATAAAGCTATATTTCTGCTCAAATACTGCAATCATTCTGTAACATGAGTGAAAACACAATGAATAGTGTTAAGAATTCTGGGAACTATGTCACTATTTTGTGAAAACAGCACCTGGCAACAATGAATGCAGATTAGCAGTTTACCGCTGGAAGGTGCTGAACATCAAATTTAATGTAAAACTGTGGTAAAACAGTGGGATGGCTGAACAAGTCATGAATTGTATTTGCTATTTGTCAACAAACAGAGGTGTCAATACTTGATTTTCAATTAAGTATGGTACTGCCACTATTTATAAGTGCTATCTGTTATTGTCTGCTGTTGTTCTGTGTAGCAACACAGAAGTTCTGTGGTAGCTCAGTGGTTAAGACGTTGGGCTAGTCATCGGAAGGGTGCGAGTTCAAATCCCAGCACTGCCAACCTGCCACTGCTGGGCCCTTGAGCAAGGCCCTTAACCTTCACTGCTCACTTGTATAAAATAAGTCGCCCTGGATAAGGGTGTCTGCCAAAATTACATAAATGTAAAATGTTGTGCACCATCAGTATGTGTTACCAACCAATGGACAGACACATCATAAATTAATTAACTAGTCCACTGAAGTCCATTAACTAGTCCTAGTTCCATGTTATGCTTGCCTGAGTGTCCAATGAACTATGCTATAAAGTAAAATATAATTTATTTCAAATTACATCTCATCATACATTTTTAATTCAAATGTATGATGAGCTAATTATGCATTCAGGGCAAACTATGGAAAATAATTGAGTACATGGGCAGAGCAACATTACAGTATAACTTCATAATCTTTATCCTGTTTAGATAATATCTCTGGGGATGAAGCCTGTGTTTGTGCACTTGAAAAAATAATCAGAAATTCCCTGGATACTATTCTGGCTATGAGCTATGGTATTCTCTCTTCATACATAATTATGTTATTTATGTTTGCATGGATCTTTTTGGCTAAAAAAAAAAGTGTTTTTTAACATGAGGCAACTGTGTGTTGTGGTATATTTCCAATTATTCTGAAACTTTCTATAATTATAGCAGTTCTTAGACACACTGATTAAGTGTCTGGTTAGACACACCTTTATACTTATTAAAAATACACAAATGTTTAGTTAGTCTATGTTTGAAGAACTGAAGTGTGCAATTTACTTTTTGCTTGTATAGTACTGGAGGACTTTTTGGTCAACATTGTTTTATACTTATTTTTTTTTGTTATCACTTTCATTATCAGTATGTAGTGATGTGAATATCCTTTTATCATGTCTCTTCTGCCTGTGTTAAATGTTACTAACATATATAAAAAGGTTACTTAGTCACATGTTTCAATTAATTAAGCTAGTTATTAAGTGGAAATCAGTTGTTTTACTTTGGTTGAGTTTTTCTATATGTTACCAAACTGTATAACAAGACAGGCTGATCTGGATGACTTAGAATTAGAAATATAAAATGTCTGTAAATTACAGTTTATTTAACATTTACACTGCCAGTCAAAAGTTTAGACACACCTTCTAATTCAATGTTTTTTTCTTTATTTTTATTACTTAAAAGACACTTCATGTCT
>JAQMYM010000019.1:6620036-6631768 GCA_030014255.1 Parauchenoglanis ngamensis | reverse complement strand
GACTGGGTTCTCTTTATTTACTTTTAGGACTTGTGTGAAAATCTGATGATGTTTTAGGTCATATTTATGCAGAAATAAAGAAAATTCTAAAGGGTTCACAAACCTTCAAGCACAACTGTATATGACTGCAGACTTAATTTCAATTTCAATCGTGAATTTTTAATTTTCATTGGCGCAATTGCAAAACAACAAAATAAAATAATGGTTTGTTGCTCTATGTTGGTGATTTGAGTTTCAAGCAGTGTGGGTTAGCTTACTAGTGACAACTTAAAGCAGCCAATGCTAAGTGACTTTTTACCCAAGACAAGAGATGCATTCAGTCTGTCCACTGCAACTATTTAACATGGTGGAGATTCATAATGGCATGTTAGTCATTATGTTCAGTGATTGAACTACAAGGTTAAATAACACCAAGGATTATGAATCATAATTATAAAACATACATTTGTCCTATGGTACCTTATGGTGTTTGTCAGATTCCAAGATGAAATGCATACATATGCACCAATGAAACTGAAGAGCACACACCAATGTGGAGAGAAGTATTTCCCATATTTACAGATATTATGAGGTAAGCCAAGGAACTGAATGTAGCATGACATGGATCTTTTGACAGTAATTTCCTGAGCAAACCTATAAATCTTAATTTATAATAAATGTAATAATCTTATAATAAATAAACAGTTCCACCTGGTGAAAGTAAATACATGAGTCACAAGTAAGGGATGGATAATTATTTCAAATAATGGGTCTATAATTTCTGGTAGGTTATAATACTACTTCAAATCAGATCAAATGCAGAAATATAACAATGCACATATTACATTGCTGTGGTTCACCAGTGTGGCTCCACTGTGTTATTTGACAAGAAAAAAGGCCATTATATATTTAGACCACACTGAAGTCAGGGACCTAATGTCAAAACATTGCGTGCAAAGCACTGGCTAACTTGGAGATCTGGTGACCAGCTAGAAGGGAAGATGCATCTTCATGAATGTGTCCTTTGAGTGGTGCCAAGCATAGACTGGATGCATTTATATTCTAATGGAGGGTAATGAAACTTCAAACAGGCCCCTTTACTGTGAGTTGTGTTATTATGGTCTAACATAATAGGCTAGCTTAGTCATATCCATGGTTTCTGCTATTTGCGTCCCTAAATTAGTGTTACAGTGAATGAGTGCAAAGGTTATTGTGGAGACAGAACAGACAGAAAGAGAAAGGAGAAATGTAAAAGAACTCCATACAAATATCATGCTTATTCTCCTCATCTTGGAAGCATTCAAACTTGATTGGGAAAAAACATGTTGTGTATGGGACTACATCTATAATATGTATTTAAAAGGGGCTTTAGATGAAACATACATTCAGAAAGAATTTAAACCCCTTCATTTTTTTCATTTTATGTTACACTCTCAGTCTGAAATGGAATAAATTCATTGTCTTAAAAATACACCAAACAAAAAGTATAGGTTTTCATTTGTAAATGTTTCATGTTTCTTTCCATTCTGTCTCAGTCCCTTCTGTGGACAAACATCCCCACAGCGTCATTCTGCCACCACTGTGCTTTACTGTAAGAATGCAACTGGCCGGCTGATGAGCAGTGCCTTGTTTCCTCCAGACGTATATTTCATGCTTAACATTCAGGCCAATCAGACCATGGAATTTTGTTTTTTAAGACCTTCAAAGCTGCACAAATACCCAAATCTGTACCTCAATAGAATCTTGCCTCTGAAGTCTATTGACAATTTTCTTTTTTTTTTTGCAAAAACTATTAATCAAATTTGTGATCAGTGGAAATCATATGTACATAAGTTCTATTTTAAGCATCAAATGAACTATATATTTAAATTTGATATTACAAAATCTCACAAAAAACTGTTTATGTGTTTAATCCATTTTAGAGTATGATTGCAATGTAATAAAATGAGGGGAAAATCAAGGGGTCTGAATACTTTCTGAATGCATTGTACCTTCAGACTGTTAACAAAGACAGTTTCTTATCTGAATGCAAACATTATAATGGTAAGCCAGACACTGACAGTTGCCGAATAGGCACAATAATCCTCCAATATCAAATCACCATTTAAACATGAGACTCAAGGCCCAAACACAAAGATGGGTATCAAATTCTGCTAAGTCTGTATATAGTAAGTCACTGATTCTATTCATCAGGAAGGAAAGTCGCCATTCATTACATTTGCCTTTTATGATTTAGCTCCACCATATGACATTAGGGCTTGTGTCCAGCATATAGTTTCACGCACATGCACATTTGGTAGGAATGTTGGTCTCCCCAAGATGAACAAATTTGTAATTGCATTTGCCCCACTCAAGAGGAAGTGAGGTATTTTGGATTTTTTGGGATTTGACAAGTTACAGCTCCTACATCGTTTATTGGCTTCAATCCAGATTTGGTAAGCATGATGTCAAGATGTTGCTGATGTTAAATTGAGAAGGGATTTTTGTTTTCTTTCACAGCGTTGAAATGGTGGCACAATGAATATACATGTTTCGCCATGCAAACAGGAAGTGTGTCATAACTTCTCCATGCATTCCTTGATACAGATCAAATTTCACAGGATATTGGCTATTATGATAGCCCCATGCCAGAGTGACACCCTCATACAGCGCCATCATCTTTCATATCTTGCACAGTGTCGATGTGGTGGCACGATGAATTTATATGTCTCGCCATGCAAACAGGAATGAGTCATATATTCTGCATGGATTGCTTGATATGGCGCAAACTTCACAGGTTATAGGTTATAATAGTTAAGATCATATCTATATGCCCAGAGTGGTACTCAGGTATAGTCCCACCATCTGGCAACAGAAAGAGCGGCTTTTTCACACAGCTGGATGCAGAGCCTCTAGCGTCCAACTGGAGGACGCATGAAGGTTGTGCAAAGGGCACTATTCTAGGATGTTGCTGATTTTAAATTATGAAGGGTATTTGGTATCTTGCAATGTGCTGAAATAGTGAAAGAATGAATTTATATGTCTTACCACACAAACAGGAATACGTCATAAATTCTCCATACCTTCACACAACCCAAACTTTTCAGGTTATTGGTTATAATGGTTATGATGATATCCACATGCCCAGAAAGAATGGCTTTACTAGAACCACATGGCCTTTTCACCCATCTCATCTATATTGCTCATCAGATTCATTGGTTCAACGGATTCATGTCTGATTTGTGACAGTTTCAGGTAATGATGGTTATGATGATATTCACATGACTAGAGTGACACTCTGGTATAGCACCACTATCAGGCAACAGAAACAGTGGCTTTTTCACCCATTTCAGTTTAGTCAAAAAGAGCTCATTTAATTGGTGTGTTGTGTTAATCTGGTGATAGCACTGGAGATGCGAGGGCCCCCCGTCGCCTGTTGCGGCTATATTATTACATTTGTTTTCAAAGCTTCTGAATAAATTTGTCTATCATTGCACTAAAAAGGCTGTTTGTTTAAAAAATAAGCTGATTTTATATATTTCCATCATATTATGTTCATGCAAATATGGTGTAATATAACATCACAATGGTCTTAAAATCTATTGTGATTCAGGC
Organism: Parauchenoglanis ngamensis; assembly: GCA_030014255.1. NCBI lineage: Eukaryota > Metazoa > Chordata > Actinopteri > Siluriformes > Auchenoglanididae > Parauchenoglanis > Parauchenoglanis ngamensis. The sequence goes on along the minus strand of JAQMYM010000019.1, from coordinate 6,628,195 downwards.
ATTTTCAAGCTATTTATCCATTTATAACTAATGTTTAGCTCTGGATATCACCAGCTCCAAGTCTACTTTTACATTTACATACAACAACAACACACTATTCACTTTAGAGTTTAAGTTAATTGGAGCAGGTAAATCACTCATGCATTATAATCTGGCTTCTTACTAGAACCAGACATTTTGAACTCATCATATCTTATATATAGGCTACAAGTTTGGGAAAAAAAATGAAAAAGTTTTGTGTTGGATATATATATAATTTAAATGGTTCAGCTCCTAGTTGTTATTATCCTCTTTGTATTCTACAGCCCATATATACAGGTCTCCTAATGTGAAGGATGAAGGATGATTCATATGAACCAGTTAGGTAAATACTTAGCTAACAAGTGTGCAAATATTAACATGCAAAGTAATAGTACAGAAACAATAAATATGGTGTTCTTGGAATAAGCTTCAGGGTAAATCGGTTACTGAAGATGATAATGACTGAAAATTAAATATTAACACTCAAGTAGCGCAATGTATGACTGAATATTTTTTACTGGTTATTATGCCTGTTTTACCTTTTGAAGGAAATCCACAGATCTTCTTGTATGGCTTGTCTAATGGTTGAAACTATGGTGATGACATATCCAAACAGCCAATCATGTGGCAGCAGCACAACACAGTAAATGATACAGATATAGACCAAGAGCTTTATTTAATGTTATCAAATGATATCAAACAACAGAATAGGGAAAATGCTATTTCAGTGACTTTGACTGTGGCATGGTTGTTGGTGCCAGATGGCCTTGTTTGGGTTTTTCAGAAAATGCTAATCTCCTGGGATATTCATGCACAACAGTCTGTAATCTTTACACCTTGTTGAGATAAGTTAGAGGAGAATGGGCAGAATGACAGGAAGGCAGAAAGTCCTCATAGAATCTACAACAAGCCAAACCTTGAGAAGGCCTAGGTCTCCACTCCTGTCAGCAAAGAACAGGAATTGTGAGGCACAGACTCACTAAAACTGAACAGTTGAATCTTGAAAAACATCACCTGGCCTATTTACAATCTTCAACTGTCCAATTTTGATGAGCCTGTTTCTTTATCTACATGTCAGTATATGCAAATATTTTCTGTTACATAACCTTACCAATACAAGTAATAACTGTCATTATTAATTCATTACAGAAGGGCACTTACGACTGTATAGTTTTCAGAATAAGGTTATCTAATGGAATGGTGAAAACACCTTCCTACCTACGTACCAGAACAATTTTATTATAGAATATACGATTAATCCTATAATACTATTTGTTTTTACAGTATTATACTGAATTCTTTTTTAGAAATGTTATTTTAATGTTTACAATACACTGCTGCATTAAGGAACTCATTATGACCCCTCATTTTCTTTCATGTGATGAACAAAATATTTTAGCTATTCTTCCTTCATCACTAAGGCACTACTTTACATGTAAGAAGTGTAGACTAACTCTGAAATGTGTACTACCAATGGCCCCCCAACAATCCACCATTAATAAAGTATATAAATATAATGTGACTATTGTTAATTAAATATTCAAATATCATAGTTTTTTTATACATTGACAAAAATGTAAACTCAGTCGACTTTTACAGGCTATAGGTCAAATTAGTACTAGTAAACACAACCCTCACCTGGAGTTATAGGGACATATATTATAAGCTCTGTGACACAGTGTTAAAGTATTACCCAGAAATCATGGTGTGCTTCAAATTCAGTAGGAGCTATTGTTCTTAGTACCACAGTCCTATGTGCTGTTTAAAAATCCTTTGCAATCATTTACTCTTATAATCCCTCAAGACCTTATGTCATATTTACCAAATAGGCTTAGTGGGCTTTAACAGTTTAAATATCAATTATTCTAGTTGCAGTACATTACTAAATAAACTATGCATAACATTCATAGGTACGTAGTATGTAGCATTCACCCTGGCAAATGTTTAACTCTTAATTGTGCTTAATGGTATTATTTTATATTTTATGCATTTTTTGCATTTATGTATTTGTTTTTTTATCCAACAAAGGTATGTGTGCAAACTATGTTATATATTATTTAGGGTTCAACCAAAGTATACCAGCCAACATTTGTACAAGAATGAAACATTCGCAGCAGGCCCATTTTATGGAATATACTTTGGCTAATTGTTATGTTAAGCAGTAATATTCTAATAATGTTGTACTATTCACATTTTCCTCTATGGTTGCTAAATGTATCAAATCAAAATGTAAAATTACTAATAAATGGCTTCATTCATGTTAACTAGAATTCTTAAACCATTTTATTTAAAAATATTGTATTTATTATAAATATCATATATATTATTTGTAGTGTTGGCCAAAGGTGGATGATACCTTATTGGAAAACCTGATCAGGTTACTCGGTGCACAAAGAATATGATTTAAGCAATTATAGACATCAGTCTGTTGTTAATTAATGCTGAAATTTAAAGCCAATTAAAATGTATGTATTTAGGAAGCCTTTATCCAAAACTGTTTATATATTAAGAGGAACTTGACCTCACAACATATCAGTGACAACAAGGACCAGTTTTTCAATAGCACTTTTTTACTGTTAGAGGTATAGATGATGACTCTAAAATGTACTAACAGCCATGGCTGACATTAAACCAAATAAACAATAAACAACTAAATAAATAAATCACTGTTATAATATAAAATTAGATAATAATTTCCAAATGCAGCTGAGCAGAAAAAAAGAGATACAGTTAATGAACACATTCAGTGGCCGTTTTCAATCACTCAACTGTTAAGCTTTACCTCACTTACATGTGGTTTGTTTACCACTGCTTTTCTGACTGTTAGAATAGAAATAAATGACACATCACCAGCTGTGAGTTTGATCTTGGCATGTTCCTACTGACAAATGTCCAAGACCTTTATATTCATACACTGAAAACATAGATTCAGTGATAGAGATGGTAGAATCACTTCAAACATGGAACTACTCTGAAACATCATTTAAGGAGTCATATATCTAACAAAATTTGACAATGCAGTCTCAAGCTGTTTTGGTATATAATAAACACATCAGAATTTTAATAGAGAACCTGATTAATGACAAACAAAAAAAGACCGCAGTGGAAGTTGGACAAATGTATGCTAGTCAGTCTGACATTCATTCTATATTATATGTTCTTTATAAGCCAAAAAAAATCTGACACTGTGTTACTATGTAATGCTTTAAAAAGGCACAGTGCACTTACAGCTAAGCATGAACTGCATGCCCTTGTAACTTTAGAAGCCTTTTCCACTTTATAAGGAAAGATTACAAGTAAAAATTGCTGTGTTATGAATGTCAGCACTGTAGAGTACTTGGAAAGAGTTGTACAGTAGAATTCTTCTTAGAAAACTCCTACTTAGAGAACATCGAAATGAATAATTATCCCATTCAGTACTGTTTTATGGAAGTCATTCAAACAATATACAAATAATAAATTCAGTTTAATGCATGATAGAACATAAAATACATCATGCAGTTTTAAGCCTATGTGGAATAAAACTCAAACGTCTAATGAATGATAAATTTGTCATGAAACTAATGACAAAGTGGTTTTGCTTTATTAGATTCCAGTCGTTGTTAAATCCAGTGAAAAAGTTATCCCATACAAGTTGTGACAAAGCAGACAAACACTAGTGGCTTGAAAGTCTACTATTAATATATAGTAACAACAAAATCAAACATGTATCACAGTGTAAAAATTATTGTGCATATTTTATACCATTTTAACAGCTGATTTTATAACGCTGCAACATAAACTGAATGTTCACCTCTCGAACTTATCTCATAATCAATCCTCAAGCTGTACAGAATGTGTTTGCTTCAAACCTTTAGAGAAAATATGGGTTTCCCAAAAAAACAACAAATAAAAGCCACTGTCATGTAAGTCACAGTAATTATTTCTTAGCCCTTTGCTTGAATCCACCTAAAAAAGATTTATCAGTCTTTGCATTATAGTTATATTTAAAAGTAGGTATCTTACCATGGAAGAAGCTCTTGACACGAAGGTAACTGACACTGAGGCGCAGCACGGAAAGCTTGTCCAGTTTGGAGATGATCTCAGGTGGGAAAGGCAGCAGACCGGCCAGTCGATCAAGCTCTGCATTCAGCCGGTCTCGGTGCCGTTTTGATGGATTGGACTTCTCGCTCACGGGTGCAGGCTTTCTGCTAGATAAAACAAAATACACTACAGTCAATCGATGTAAGCCATGTAATCATTTGGATGCACATTGATGTTGATTTTACAATAAATTGTAAATGTCTACATGTTAAAATAATTCTAAGATTTCCAGGAAATCGTGTAGTAGGCCTACAACAGGTGTTTCCAGGTTCTCAAAACCCATGAGCAACAGATGAACAATATGAACTTAATGACAATTTCAAAAATGTCTAAAACAATCGTGAATCACTGTAGCTTATATTATTTTGAACAGATATTAAATAGATAGAAATGACAAATAGAGTAATTCTCACTCTTCTACAGACACACGCCACACATGTATTAGCTAAACCAGCCCCATGCCCAAGCTTGATCAATATTTATCTGAAATACTCCCCCACAAAGAGCAAATACAATACAATGAAATAGCTACTCAACTGCTTCTGTATGGGCTTCCTCCGTTTCCGACCGGCATACATGCAGTCTCCCGGTGGTATCATCTTGCGCTCGTTCTAGAGAAAAGGTGTGCTGGAAGAATGATATCCAGATATTTTCATCTTCTAAAAGTTAGTTTATAACAACTCAGAAGCCCACTGCTCGCAATCATTGAAAAACGGTATGTGCAACATCAAAATCAGGCTATTTGTCGGGGTGTTGAGGCTGCAAATTTAATTGCCTAATAGGGTAAACGAGCGTAAAATTCATATTTGTTCCAAATGATATGTCACCACAGTACATACGTTTAAACACACAAGCCAACATGGCCGAAATGCTCTGACAAGGAGTAATATATAACCCACATTCCATCTTCTAATAGGCTATATATGACTAATATCTGGTTAAAATACTTACCAATATACTCGGCAAGTCCCAAATATGAGAAATCATTCAAATAATTTTTCTAGCAATTTAACATTGCATGGACTTGAATTAATGTTAAATCCTTCGATGAGAATAACTTTCATCAGCTTGCAAAGCTCCAGGCAGATGACTGTTTTATACCCGACTTTACTTCCTCGCGTTTCAGGTGGCGGATTCCTCTGAATGACAAGCTGCTCTCTTCGCACGCAATGCTGAGCCTCAGCACACACACACACACACGCGCACGCACGCACACACACACACATACGCACGCACGCTCAGTAACTCTCACTCCCACTTTATCTCGTGCTGCACTGTTCTTCAAGCCACACTTTGCAATTTCAAGGAAAATAAATTATTGTTTTAATCTAAATTAAGGTTGTCTTTAAGTACTGTTTCTAACAGTAATACGGATAGCTAACTTCTCTAAACTCGTAGTCATAAGGCATCTTAAACTCAAGGACTCGCTGCTTTGGTTTCACTATTTAAATCAAGTTAATGTAGACGTGTAGTACACTAGTGGAACTGTATATTGCAGTTTGTTCCTAATTGCACTTATTACATTTTCTTGGACTTGAATGTGGGCTAGGGCTTTGGTCTATTCCAGACTGGTTGTTGTTATGTTAAAAATAAATAAATAAATAAATAAATATATAACAACAATACTGCTTTTACTTTGTCTTGCCCATATGTACACTATTTGTATACTTCACAGGCTTGGGTTTTCATCAGTGCAATGTGATTGCAGTGAACTTCCAGAAATAGCAAGGGGTAGAGGAAACCAGTCATTCAAATTAAACCACATTAAAGTGTTATAAGCCACATATTTGATATTTACATAAACATTGAGTCTCACTAAGAATTTTACCTGACAACACACATTTACTGATTCTTCAGTGGGGGAGGGAGGAGGCTTTATTTAGCACCAGTAAAGCATATTCACATTAATATTCAAGTGATTTCCAGATGTCAGATACTAACGCACAACTAATCATATATTAACGCGTGAACTAATGCTTACTTGACAATTAATTAATACATGAGCTAAACATGAAATAACACACAACAGAGTCATGTGTACACAGCCATTAATAAATGTAATTGTTAAGCATTAATTACTTGTTATCGGTTTGGTGAATTCATAGAATTAATACAATTAATTACAGTATTAATTACAATTACAATCATTTGCACTATGAAGGTTCTATTTGGTAACAATGGAGGTTTGCCTCAATCATAGGTTGTAAGGTAAATTCATGATTAACTTCTCAACAGATTTAAAATGTTCAAATATCACCTGTTTTTCTTAATGAATATGCAGTAGTCTCTTTTCAGATAACAAAGTATTCTACTTCATTCTCTCCATTGTTCTATTTTATCTCGCTTACTAAGTTTATGTGAGGGGTTAGAAATGTATATTTGTTTTTCGTGAAAAAAATCCATGAATAAATCATACATAAAAGGGTTAGTAAAAAAAAAACTATTAAGGGTGGCAGGTCCTAGGTATGATCCCCAGCTCAACCAAGGGTGCCTTACTGTGTAGAGTTTGCATGAGTTCCTCCAAGTATGCCGGTTTCCTCTCAGAGTCCAAAGACATACTCTAAGTTGTGAATGAAAGTGTGACTGGTTGTTCGTCTCTGTCTTAGCCCCATGAAAGATGGCAAGTTGTCCAGGGTGTACCCTACCTTACACCCGAAGTCAGCTGGGAATGGCTCCAGCTTCCCCGTGACCCGCAATGAATAAGTGGTATAGAAAATGAATGAATTAAACTATTTAAACAGTCAGGTACTCTAACGCTTTATATTGTTAGTTACAGGTTATTTGCACATACATAAAATACTGGTGTATTAATTTAATGGAATGCACTGCTGTGTACTTTGTAAAGGGGGCGACCTTAGTCCTGATTAATGCCAGAAGTTCTACATTCTATTGTATGTAACAAAAAAAGTTATTAAATTTTCTCAGCATATACATTCACCATCCACTTTAATAGGAAGACCTGTACACCTCCCCATTTATGCAGTTATCCAATCATTCAATCATGTGGCAGCAGCACACTGCATTAATCATGCAGATACAGGTCAAGAGCTTCAGTTAGTGCACATCAAACATCAGATTGGAGAAAAATGTGATATCTGACTTTAACCATGGTATGGTTGTTGTTACCGATGGGCAGGTTTGAGTAGTTCGGAAACTGCTGATCTCCTGGGATTTTCACACACAACAGTCTCTAGAGTTCATACAGAATGGTGTGAAAAACAAAATGGTTATTAATAATATCTGCTGTGTGTGTGCGAGAGAGAAAGAGAGCCAGAGCGTTCAGTATCAGTAAGGTAGAGGATGCATGACTCATGAACCACACAAGCAAACTTCACTGAAAGCAGTTTGAATTCACATTGTGTGAGTGTGATCATTCAGCATTGTGAACGTGGGTGAGCCAGCAGCAGCAGTTCCATAGAAAGCAGTTCGAAATCACACACTTTGGGAAGCAGCACTGAGGTGCCTTGTTTGTGAGCTTGAAGGCAGCATATTACTCAGTAAGACAAAACAGTGATCATTATCTGTAATAATAGCATATAAATTCGGATATCAAAACAAGTGTATTTGATGTTACCTTGTAATGGTGTATTAATATCAAGCATTTCTCTTTCATTGTTATGTTTGTATGGTTACAAATAATCTTAAATTACATGCTTCATACCCATAATATTTACTGTTCTATAATGTTCTTATGACATAGGCCTAAATTCATTCAGTAAGGCACATTCATATAATAGCACCACATAGATTGTTGTGACATCAACTATCATTTCACTGATATTAACTTTAATTTAACACCACCTATCCCCCAGAAAACAAGCTGCACAGGGCAGTGTAGACATGTCAAAGCAAATAAAACAAAATACTTTACGTACATTTCTTACAAAGAAGCCAAATTTACATCAGCCCCATGACAGAGATAAAGAGGTAGTAAAGAGGGGTAAAGAGGGAGGCAGCCAACACTCACTCACTCACTCACTCTCTCTCACTCACACACACACACACACACACACACACACACACACACACACACACACACACACACACACACACAC
>JAQMYM010000019.1:6588062-6599168 GCA_030014255.1 Parauchenoglanis ngamensis | reverse complement strand
CTCTCATCTTTTTAAGTGGGAGAACTTGCACAATTGGTGGCTGACTAAATACTTTTTTGCCCCACTGTATATGTATGTATAATTTTGACCCTGTGTTGATTTCAGAAAATCCAAAATAAATTAAAACTTGTGCACCAAATTCTTATTTTCTTCTGTTAAAGATGTATGTACAATCATTCTTCCCCAGGTAAAGAATATCAAATATCAAATCGCAGAAAGCCCAATACTGCCATGACCTTCATGCCCATGATGAGTGTAAATATGTAAATATCTGACCTCAACTGTTTGTCTTGGTTGGGAGGCTAGTATAATTTTAGTTTGCAACCTTGGGATGGATCTGCTAACACACCCAAGGTCTAACATCCCTCTATACACAGTTCCTTAGTAGATCTGATCATGTGTGCTTGGGTCAGTATCATTGTTCCTCACTAGCCACTGAAACTGTGCTGAACAGAGATCTTTGCATGGATTTTGTGTCTTTTGAAAGAGTGGATATGCCTACCTGTTGGGAGGTTGAATTTAATGGCCAATGGTTTGATCTCTAGTACTGTTACTTAGAGTGGCCTCTACAAGAGGTCATATGCATTCAGGTGGTGTCTGTTTGAAGGTTGATGTCACCAGTATGGATTACGTAGACAATTACCTAGAACATTCAATAACATACGAGCAAAGATAATGTCATCCATCATCTCATTCTCCTTCCATCTACTGATCTTACCTGGTTGTGGACGAACTGTGGTGATGGAATCCAGATAACTCTTCACCTCTTTTTGCTTAAGATGCAGCGCCACTTCAAAAGCTGTTTTGGACAGAACATTAAGCTGATCAGGATCAGCACCTCTCTCAACTAGCTGCTGAGCTATACTAGCCTTCCCACTCAATGTAGCTAACATTAGTGCACTCCAACCCGTGGTCTTCTGTGAAAAGTTCACGTCAGCTCCCCATTCCAAAAGCAGTCTGACCATGGCCTCCTGACCCTGCTGAGCACTAACCAATAAAGGTGTGATATCCAAGAAGTTCTTCCCAATATCACTGTGGTTACTGTTGTTCCCATTAACATTTCTTTCAGCAGCAGAAAGGTGGTCAAAGTCATCCACAAACGCTCCATGCTCAAGGAGGAGTTTGGCAACATGTGTGTGGCCCCCACGGGCTGCCATAGTGAGTACACTAGCTCCCATGCGATTCCTGCCATTGATCTCTGCCCCATTCTCAAGCAAGATGTGAGACACATTCAAATGGCCAAACCTGTACAAAAAAACAGAGAAAGTCAATCCAGAGAAGTCTGCAAACTGAATTCTTACACTGTAAAATCATTATAAAACAAAATCCCACAGTATTTAAGAAATTGTTTACATGTTGTATATGTAGCTAGCTTTACAACAACATTTGTGGGAAAGTAATTGCACAATTATAGAGATGTATGAATATGATGTATCATATGGTATAATTTGATATGAGGCTCTTAATTCAATATGTCACTGTATCAAGCAATACATGCAACAGCCTGCATAATAAAGTAGGTTATTCTTCATAAAATACCACTTACATTACAGGAGGTGTAATAACATTTAGACTGATTAGCCATAACATTAAAATCACCTGCCTAATACTATCTAAGTCCACCTTGTGCCACCAAAACAGCTCTGATCCGTCAAGGCATGGACTCCACAAGTCTTCTCAAGGTGTGCTGTGGTATCTGGCAAAACGACATTCACGTTTCCTTTAAATCCTGTAAGTTGTGAGGTGGGGCCTCCATGGATCATACTTGTTTGTCCAACACATCCCACAGATGCTCGAGTGGATTGAGAGCTGGAGAATTTGGAGGTAAAAACATTCCTGAACAATTTTTGCAGTGTGGCAGGGTGCATTATTATGCTGAAAGGACATGGAGGGGTTTACTTGGTCTGCAACAATGTTTAGGTAGGTGGTAAGTGTCAAAGCAACATCCACAGGAATGCCAGGGTCCAAGGTTTCCCAGAAGAACATTGCAAAGAGCATCACATTGCCTCCGTGGGCCTGCATTCATCCAATAGTGCATCCTGGTTCCACCTTTTCTCCAGGTAAGCAACACACACACATGGCTGTCCACATGATGTAAAAGACAGCAGGAACATTTTCAACAATTTGTTCTACACTAGCTTTTCTGTGGGATTAGACCAGACAGGGTAGTCTTTACTCCCCACATGCATCAGTGAGCCTTGGGCACCCATGACCCTGTCACCAGATCACCGGTTGTCCTTCCTTGGACCACTTTTGGTAGCTACTAACCACTGCATACCCGGAACATCGCACAAGACCTGCTGTTTTGGAGATGCTCTGACCCAGGTATCTAGCCATCACAATTTGGCCATTGTCAAAGTCACTCAGATCCTTACACTTGCCCATTTTTCCTGCATCCAACACATCAACCTCGAGAACTCACTTGTTGCCTAATATATCCCACTCCTTGCCAGGTGCAACTGTAAAGATATACTAAAGTGTCAGGAGAAGCTACTTGGGTTTAAAAGAAGAAAAAAAAAACACTCTTCTACTAAGCACACTGTTTTTCACAAGCAAATAGCACAGGGGTTCTCAACCTTTTGAAACTAAAGCACCCCACCTAAGTACTTTCAAGCATATGGTGCTTCTGAATCCACCTCCCCTCCAAAACCCCAATCAAAGAAAGAAATAATTTATAGGTTCTTTTTTTGTTTGTTTGTTTGTTTTAATGAGAATAAGGAACAAGTACTGCACACATAATTAAAAGACTATGGGAATAGAACATTGAGCACTTGAATGGTAGGCTGTTTTAACATTTACTTATTTGTTTTAGTGTAGGCTACATATAGGCCCAGGCTAGTTGCTTGTACTTGGGAGGGAACTGAGCTAACATTATGTGAAACAGAATGGTGTCAACTTTGACAATAAAATGCTAAGGCAACAGGGAACTTGCTGGGAAAATTCATAGAAAAGAACATTCCTTGTTGCCTAGCATTTTATTGCCAAGTTTATTGGTGAGACATCTGTGTTTTATTCTTCTTTCAAAGAAACCCTGTGCAGATCTCAATATTAATACTTGATTTCAATACTTGGTTTTCAGTGCTGCCAATTTAGAAAAACCTACCTGACACAGGTATGCTTATGTGAACGGAATGAGAAATTTGAATGCAGAATCTGACATTTGAGGGCTCATCATTGACAACCAAAATGAGGACAGTGAGCATGTGACAAAAAGGTGTCTTAATTTGTTGTCACGCTTTACTTTGATTAATTCCTCCTCCATCGCAACAGCTAGGCCTTTGCCTTGGCAACTGAAGGGGTCCTGAACCCAAGCAAATAAAGTGTAATCATCACTGAAATAGCCAAATTGCTGTTTCAGTCCAACAACATGTTCAGAGATGGTGTATATCAAAGGAGCAATATTCCACATCCCTGTCTCTTGCACACAGTTGGAAAAGGTTGGGAACATTTCAATATTTTTATTTATCAGGCAATCACGCCAAAGATCTAATTTGTCAATGAAAGCACTGACTTCTTCTGCAAACAGACAGATATTTTAATTTCTCTCTTGCATTAATGTATTGAGCGAGTTCAATCAAACAAAAATGTCCACTAGATATTACCCACAGGAGATCATCAAGGTAACCCGCAAGTTCGGACTTAGCATCTGGAAGAAAGGATCTGACCTCTGCACGCAATTAATACAAGCTATGTAGCACTTTAATTTTGAACAGACAGCACACCTCTGTGTGACACCATATTCCAACATAGCAGCAAAAACAGGCATGTGTTTAAAAGTCATGCGTTGATATAATTCACCATTTGCACTGCCTGCTTTATAACAGGTTCAAGAGACTCTTGCATTTTCTTTGCAGTGAAAGCTTTGTAAGGATCATGCAATGGGTCAACTTTCTTGGGTCTTTCTTGGCAGCCAGAATATTTACTAAACATTTGCTAGATGTATTGTCATGTTAATTTCCATTTGAAAAAATCTAGTGACTTGTCTTTAATTGTTGGGTGGCATGGTTTTAAGCTATCATTTGCTAGCACACTGGGGAAGCATTTCTGCATCTGTTCCAGAAACATAAAACCCAAACTGGAGATAACTATGGTCAAATTTTCATATTTTACTTTTTTGAGGAGCAGATGGCGATGCAGTAGAAGCATTATCATTTTCTTTTTCTTTTTTTTTGCATAACAGCTCTTTCCTATTTTAGATGTGTTTTTGGGCATTTGAGCTGAAAGCTAATGCTGCCACTCAGTCTTTCTGCCACTCAGTGAGTATAACCACAGTGACTTCTGCATACAGGCACTTCTAGCAGGGAACAATATTATATTGCTTCCTATTGAAGCATTACAGCTGTTGCTTCAGCTATGATATGGTATGGCAGTATATGAAAAATTCATACCATAGGAGAAACTAAAACGTCTAACCCCTAAACTCTACAAATGCCTGCTCTTTTTGCTAACAACATAGAGAATTCACCTCACCTTATTGATCTCTAAGGCAAGAATGTAGAAGAGCAGAATGAAAATGGAAGAAGGACAAGTTACAAGCATAATATCTGATCCTAAGGGACTGTTCAAGTACCTATCAGCACTTTGTGAAAGCAACCAGAGCAAAATATTCCTCTAACATTTAAAAAAATATTCTCATAGTCCTAAGGTTCTTTTTAATACAATGAATAAATAAAATGATCTTTTTAATACAATAAATGCAGTAATTATCCTGTTCTCACAACCCAGAGATCACTGTGGAAACTTGTGAATAGTTTTTGGAGTTTTTATTTGGAAATTTTTGTTTAGAACAAACTTTTTTAAAAACTGAAGTCAGCCTTTAGACAACACCATAGCTTGGAATGTGCCCTCTTCAAGCCAGCAAATGGCTTATTGCTGACTGCTGATTCTGGAAAGTGTACTGTTTTAATTTTGGTAGATATCAGTGCAGCCTACCAAATCCAGGTAACAGCTTTAAAGTGGTTGCCTAACAGGGCTGTCTCAGTTAGGATTATTAACTTATTCTCTTCTTTGGCTACTATTAACTCTGGGGTACTCCAGGGCCCTATCTTAGGTCCTGCTTTATATTCCTTGTCCATGCTTCAACTCAGGTCTATCTTTCAGAAAGGTAACCTCTCACCACTGTTATGTGAACGATACACAGTTGTTCCTTCCACTTAAACCAAGTGATAAAGACTCATGGACATTACATGTTACATTACAAATAAAATTGAATATGTTTGATGTCAAGCAACTTCCTGGAGATGAACCAGGATAAGACTGATGTTATCATATTTGGTCATCTTACTTCCACTACATGAAGGGTTTTCAACTGATTGTGACCTAGGGACCACCATTTTAATTAAGAAACAAGCTGATGGCAACTGTTGTGGGGGGGTGAAGAAAGGGTTTGAGGTACGAATCTGCATGTTATGCATACACATGTGACATTATGGATACATTCCAACATTTGCAAAGCAGAGGCTACCAAAGATAGATTAGGCACTATTTTAGTCCTGAAAGTCACCTTGGCTTTTCTAAATTTTACATATTTGCATGAATTTGATTAGTCATAAACAATAATTAATACATGGAAATTACATTAATATGTAATTAATTTTACCACTAGGGGGCCACTGACCACCAGATGAAAACCCCTCGACTACAGCTAAAGCAGATTATCTGGGTCAGTGGACAACAAGGAGCTGCACAACACTGAAACTATTGTGTCCTACAAGATGGACAGTATAGACACCTGTCATGTGTGCAGTCCTGAGGCAGTATGAATGTATCTTGACAGCACTGGAGGTAACTGAATTGTGTGCTGGAGAGTCTGCTTTAAGGGCCAATGGACTACATGAACATTGTGTGATTATGTTGAGTTACTTGGGTCTGCAAGCTTGCCTGCAGCATAGACAGCAAACAATTTCAGGGATGCTGCAAGCTGTAAACTCTGTTCAAGTTGATTTGGAAAGCAAATAATCAGAGCAACACTTCAGCCAGATATATGGTAGATCATGTGAGACAGTGCAGGCTCTAGACTTTGAACCTATCCAAGTCCCACACATCCAAAACATCTGTCCATTGCTGAAACTCATGTTCATCAAACAACACAGTCCTTCTACAGAAAGCAGAATAAAGAATGCAGTTCTTTAATGTCCTCAACACTGCAAGTGTACAGTTTACTGAACATTGTGATCAGGAGAGCCTCCACAGGATCAAAACTTTGTAAAATGTTCTTATCCCTGGAGTGATGGATTATGTGATTGACCACTATCCTTAGTTGGTTCCACAAGCACTACAAATTCAGCTTGCCACGCTGAAAGCAAACCACAATTACAGCACAGCCTTAATGTGCTCAAAATATTGAGAGAAATGGTGCCAGAAGACAGATGTGTTTTCAAGCAAGTTGAAATCTTGCTTAGGATTTTACTTGTTGAACTGCCTAATCTGCAGACACAGAAAGAAGTTTCAGTTCTTTAAGAAGACTTCAAAACTGGCTTTGAACATCAATGAATCAGGAAAGTTTAAGTCATGTGGCAGTCATGTCAAAATGGACATGAACAAAATCTGCCAGCAACAGATTGATATGCATGACAGGCAGAAAAATATTTTAGGTCATTTTTGCGAAAAATAAATATAACGTGTTTATTGTAAAATGATGACTTATGAATTATGCATTATGTCAAGGATCCCTCAACTGCTATTCCTCAAAAGCTCAATGCATTGCTTAACATGAACAAATGATTCTTCAATATTAGAAAGCAATATGACAGTCAAAGTTCTGTATTTTCAGCCTTATCTACAGTATGTTAAGCAATCCATGTAATTAATGTTATTTACTGTCACAGAATGTAATGTCAGTATCCAAGGTTTGGAAAGCATTGTCATTCTGGAGTAATGGATCTGTGATTGACCACTATGGTGATTTGTAAAAACTCTTTAAAAAAATGGAATTTCCCTGAGCTCTAGTTTTGTCTTAATGTCTCCAAAGGGGATCTGTTTTCATGTTATTAAACAGTAAGTACTAGGCTATGATATATCTTTAATAATTTGGTGTCGATAAGACGACCCCATCACCCCCAAATACTGAAGAAACAGTGATTCCTTTGATTAAACCGTTTTTATATACAACAGCGCACTTCGCTCCACTAATTTGATTGGACAAGCACTGTTATAAGAGTGTTAATATTTACTACAACAGCAGTGGGACATTTCACTGTTTATATCACTCCGCCTGTCTGTGTTTTTTCCCCACATTTATTTCTAATTCTAGCAACAGTTCGTTCCACTGAAACCGTTACACCACTTCCTAAAGGCATATCAGTCAGTTTGTGCGTTGGCATGGCAACACGCAACGCTCTCTCCAGATGTGGCTTCTTTGAGAACTATTTTCGCTGACGGAGCAAAAATAAACAAGATATTTGACCATATTGTGCCTGAAATGTCAGTTACTCGATATTAAATTCCTGTTTAAAAGTAATACCACACTCGCAATCGTGGTGTACTGAATATAAGCACGGCTGGGACTCGGCCTACGGCCTCGTGCCTACAGCGAAGTCACAGCTGTGCTGATATTCACTCTAACAGCACTCTTGTTCGTGCTTAAACATTTAACTGATATTGAATAAAGACTTGAGAGAGCTAAGTATCGAGTAAATAAAGAGTAAATGTCCTACCTTGCTGCCTGCATTAGCGGTGTCCAGCCATAATTATTCCGGCTATCCACAGACGCCCCCTTTCTCAGTAAGAATCTAACTAAATGCTCGTGGCCACTTGCAGCTGCGAAGTGTAATGCTGTGTTGCCTTCTTCGTCGGTACAATCCACGGGTACAAGTGGCAGTCCTCCGCGCACGATGTCCCCACTGCACTCCGAGACAGAATCCAGGCGTGTTTTGGACTGTCTCCCCGAATCAGGCTCGAGTATGCTCTTGGCACTCTCATAGTCGCCCTCATCGCAAGCACGAAACAACAAGAGGGAATTTGCTGGAACGCCGAAATTCATGTCTGAATTTTCAGTAAAGCCGCAGTTTTTTTTCTCGTGCTACGTATCGGTGTGTACATTAACGGCATCATCGGCATACAGTGATGATATTAATCGCAGCAGCAGGAAAAACAGTTAAGGTCAGAAGGCAGCATGTTTCAGTACTTGGAAACTTTTTTCCACGCATGTCTGCGCATGCTCATTGAAGGGTCATTCAGCCTCCACAGACGACCACGAACTGGTTCCGTTTGTCAAAATACATGTAGAGCAAAACTTTTCTATGGACATCCAAAAGAGTCTCGTCAGTAATAACATTTAATTAGTAAGTCTTAGATGTGCGGCAATTAGTAGATGCTGTAGATTTGTATGATAACTGCACAGTTATTAACATTAAAAGTGCACTAGGGCTGGGATTAACAGGGACAAAAATACAACGCCTAAAATGTAGTTGACACGCATGATGTCTGCGTTTTTTGTACATTCATAAAATTTCACTAATGTTTGTGGTCCAGCTGCATGATATTTCATTTCAGTTGTATTTTTGCAGTTGTATTTTTACTCCTCAAGTTGATGAGCATGAGCATGAACAGCAGAGAGATGCAAGAGGTAGGCTACGTGTCCAGTGCACACAAAAACAACACCCAATATTTTTCTCTCATTCGTGTCCAACAGGGAGTAGCAAACAAATGCACTAGGGGTTGGTTGTGGGATACCGAGCAGCAAAAACTTCAAGTAACATCCAGCTGCAGTCCCACAGTCCCACGCCCTGACTGGACGAAGCCACAGTGCCCCTCAGTCTCCAGTCACAGAGGAACGGACACTGGCCTACAGTGCAGGCAGATGCCATAAAACGCAATCTAAATGTAATACCTAAGGCATGCACATTGTGACTACACTGACTATAGTAAAGTTTCCAAGTAAAACTACTCTGGAGAATTATTTTCTTTTTTTTAAATGAACTATGAGTCACTTTGATATCACTTTGTATGAAGTGCAATGCATTAGTCTTTGTTTTAACTATGGAAAATTAGAAGCCAAGCAACCATTAATACTCTGTAAATATCAAAAATATATAAAAGAAAGAAGGAGATTTACAAACTCACCCGAGTTTGTACTCTAACAACATGCATGCCCATAGATCACATGTCTGTCCACAATGTAGGACATGAATGTACCTGACAGTCCTGAACTCATAGTTTTTAAATTAATTGTCTCATTCAAGTAGGCTACTCTCGTACAATTGGTTCATAAACTTAGCACAAGTGTGAGCAACTTTTGATATTGAAATTGAAATATTCCTTATTTATTTTATCTTTATTTACTGCAGCATCCAATGATATATTCACCAGTGTCATCCAGACTATAATACACCATGTGGCCAAAAGTGTTTTGGATACCTTAACTTCACATTAATTTGGGTTTTTTGAACATTCAATGAGCATTCCAATTCATTCCAAAGCTGTTCCATGGGGTTATGGTCAGGAGTCATTGCAGGCCACTCTTCCACATCAACCTTGGCAAACCAAGTCTTTATGGGTCACAATTTGTGAACAGGCGCATCATCATGCTGGAACAGATTTGGGCCCCTTAGTTCCAGTGAAGGGAATTTGCAATTCTTAGAAATTTGTAATACTTACAGCATACGAAGACATTCTGAACATTTGTGTGCTTCCAAATTTGAAGGCCCACATACAGTATGAGTGTTATGTTCAGGTGTCCACAAACCTTTCCCTAAAAATGTACTTATCAGGGGCACGGTTTGGAGTTTCTCTGTACGATCTCCTCTTGTCCGTTTGGGATTTTAGTGGATTCTCTGGTTTTCTCCCACCTCCCAAAATCATGCGAGTAGGGGTACTACTAAGAACATATGTGCCAAGTTTTGTGTGTCTGTGTGCTTGTATGTGTGTGTGCATGACATGGTGCCATGGGTCTGGCTTCCCTGCAGAACAGGCTATGGATCCATTGCTACTCTGTGGGAACAAATAACAATGCATTTAATAGCCTTAGTTAATGCCTCCCTCAAATGTTCACTAAAATTATATGATTTGGTTTAGTTGATTTAGCCTGGTCAGGTGCCCACTTCTGTCATTTGTTTTGCCCTCCATCCCATGTTTTGCTTTGTTTTGTTATCTTTTTATGTGTAAGTTATGTAATGTGCAGTGTACTTTGACTTTATTGTGAAGAACTAGGCATGTGTTTAATAACTGCAGAAACAGCTATTCAAGTCAGAAACTTTAATGACTTGTCATTGTCATCTTCAAGATCATGTCCATCTCTTATTCAAGTTTCTTTCCAGATTTTCATTCTAACCTTAGAAGGTCCAGTAGTTCTCGTACCTGTAGATGGCGCAGTTGAACACTAATACAATTCAATCACATGCACTGTACCAACTCTGGAAAAAATGGACAATGATTATATATTTTGCCATTTTCTTCATATTCACAAAGCATCCCACAAATTTGAAAATTACAGATGAGATCAGGTATAGCATAATGCTAACATACTCAATAAGAAGAAATTTTATTCTATTATATAAAACAGTCATGAAAGGCAACATCATAATTACATAATAATTAACTTAAAAATATATTCTAATGTTTAAAATATTTTACATTTTAAATGCCATAGCCCATACTCCACTCAAAAAGCTGAATTTGTTATGGGAGGGATTCCCAAGGTGGTACGTGGTAGGGGAACCCCTAGCCTGTTGGCTCTAAAGAACCCGATGTTTAAGGACCCAAGATGCGTGAGCGAGTTAAATAAGATTGTGATGTGGTGCTTGTGCAACTGGGCTCAGCAATGACCTTGCTGAGGTGGGGATTTGAACCAGCACTCTTCGGCTCTCCATGCGGGGGAATTAGCCCACTGAGCGATAGCCCCTTTATGTCATGCTAGAATGAAGGTTTGTCCCTCAGTAAACCTTTCCCTAACCAAATCATGAGAAGCAACAATTTCACTTTATATAATAATATAATATATAATATATAATATAAAATATATAATATAATATATCCCCTTCTCCTTTCTTTTCAACCAAAATATTTCTTCCGTTTCTTTTTAAACCCGAATATACAGTGCATCCGGAAAGTATTCACAGCACATCACTTTTTCCACATTTTGTTATGTTACAGCCTTATTCCAAAATG
>JAQMYM010000019.1:6555245-6567644 GCA_030014255.1 Parauchenoglanis ngamensis | reverse complement strand
CTAATGTTTATCAGTACATTACAGAAAATAATGAACTTTATCACAATATGCTAATTTATTGAGAAGGACCTGTATTTATTTCAGTGTACATCTACCTTGCAGTCTGTAGCAGAAGCTCGCCAGGGCAAAGGAACTTGTAATGGAAGCAAAATTGAATCACAAGGAAAGAAGCAATTGTTACATCGCTAGAGTTTAGTCCAGGGAGAATAGGGCAGGTAACATTTTGGCACCATGTACACAGAAAAGAAAAAGGACTCAACCAGCAAAAGAATACTCTACACGTGGTAAACACGTCTAGACAGCTTTTTTTCCTCACTTGAAGCAAAACTGAAGCTTAAGTGGGCTAGAAAAAAAAAACACACCAAAAACCTGTCTACTATGGGCTGACCTAACCAAAATAAAACTTACATGGGTTGGCACCCACCTTTTACCTAGAGTAGCCTATCTAGACAGATGTCCTCCTATGCAGTGATGTGTACAGGAGCACCCCTTCTTCCCTGCCCAGACCTCAAAGCTTACATACCTAGCCTGGGTTTAAATCATCCGTTTACATAAACACCCACACATTATTTCAGGAAGTCGCAGTGTATACTGCCAGAGTCTATAACTAAGAAGCATTATAATACAGAATAGCTAATTTGATGTTTGTTAAATTTACAAGAGAAGTAACAGACGGGGTGATCATTTCCATCTACTTCTTGCAATAACACAGCTCCGGCTCCCACTCCACTAGCATCCATCTCTAACTTAAAAGGTTTAGAAAAGTAAGGAGCTGCCAGGACAGGAGCAGCGCACAAGGCCTTAACATGTTCAAATGCCTTTTGGCAATCTTGAGGCCGCACAAGTGCTACAGACGGAGATAACAAGGCAGTAAGTGCTTCCGCAACCGTAGAAAAATTCCTGCAGAAACTACGATAATATCCAACCAACCTAAACATTTTTGTAGCTCTCTTCTAGTTTTAGGTGCTAGATATTGCATAATCATGCCAACTTTCTCTTTAATGTGACGAACTTGTCCTCTGCCAACCCGTTTTCCCAAGTATACCACTGTAGCCTGAGCAAACTCACACTTGGCCAAATTTACAGTTAAGTTAGCCTCAACCGGCTAAACAAAAGTTTTAGTTTTTCTACATGCGTCTACCAATCTGCTGAATATGCTATCACATCATCCAAATAGACAGTACAATTAGGTACATCAGCAATAAAGCCATGACTGTATACTGAAGAAATGAATCAGGTGTTACAAAGGCAGTTTATTCAGAGGCTTTTAGTGCAAGTGGATCATGCCAATATCCCTTCAAATGATCTAACTTGGTTACAAAACCTCCAGAGCCAATATTGTCAATGCAGTCATCAATTCTGTGGAGAGGAAAAGAATTGGACACAGTTACTGCATTTAGCTTATGATAATCTGTACAGAACCAATACGACTGATCTGGCTTTTTGATTAGCAGAAAACAAGAGCTCCAGGGGCTTTGACTCAGAACTGCTAATCCATTCTCCAATAACTATTCAACTTCCTTGTTCATAATGGCATGTTTTTCAGCACTAACACAATATGGGTGTTGTTTAATATGAGCATCAACTAACACCTAAATATCATGCTGAATTACCGTAGTCCACATGAGAATATCACCAGTAATACTGGGAAGCGCATATAGCAAAGACACAATATCCTGTTGTTACTGAGGAGGTAAATGGCCTACCAAAGTGGACTGCTTCAAATCCAACTGGACTAAAAGTTCAGAATCCAATAATCTGGTATGGCTAAAGGAGGTGGAACGAGGAAATAAACTATCCTCGGCCTCCTCGACGTCGCAACGTGAGGCTGGAGTGACTTTGGAGGTCAAAGCGACGGGAACAGCATCACCATCCAGCAAACATGTAAACCTCTTCAGTAGGCTGTAAAACAGCAGATTCATAAAAAGGTTTGAGCATGTTAATGTGGCAAACACTTGATCGGGTATCTATACAGTCAGGAGTATCTATAACAATCTAGGTCACTGAGTTTTTCTTTGATTAGATAAGGATCAGCAAACTTGGAACTCATCACATTGCCAGAGGTAGGCAGGAGTACCAAGACCTTGTCTCCCACTTTAACGTTACAAGCTACAGCTCTTTCATCATAATTAAGCTTCATTTTCCTCTGAGACTGAAACAGCATCTGCTTGGCCATGTGGCAAATTTTATGCCAGCGCTCACAAAATGCACTCACATAATGAACTTTCACGTCAGACTTTGATGACAAAAGAGATTCTTTCAACGATTTCATTGGACCACACATTGAATGTGCAAACACCAACTCGGCAGGACTAAATCCCAATGAATCCTGTTTAGCTTCACGAGCTGCAAACATTACCAAAGGCACACCATCCCAATCTTTTCCAGTATCGAAACAGTATTTCTTCAGCATGAATTTCAATGATTGGTGAAACCGTTCCTACACTCCCTGAGACTCAGGGTGATAAGGACTAGATTTATCATGCTTCACGCCCAGCAACAGCACTACTTGTGTAAAGAGCTTAGAGGTGAAGGTTGACCCCTGATCAGTTTGTAAAGCCTTAGGTAAATGAAACATGGTAAAAAATTTAATCAGTGCTTTTAAAGTGTGTTTCCCATCACCAATGAGATGCACGAGCAGAAGGTAATTTCATTAACCAGGGTTACCAGATCTCACAAAATTTCCAGCCCAGTAAAAGCCCAAAAACAAAACAAAAGACAGCCAACTAGCCCCAGAGAATTCAGCCCCTGGAAGAAGGCACACACAAATGTTCACACTGCCATGCTGAAGTGACTGAAATTTGATTTTTTGCCTTGAAATGATACAGATCTGATCTTTTCACAGCTGTGTGGACACACAAATCTGATCTTTTCAAATCATATGTGGTCCTAAATCTGATACGTATCCGAGTTGTGGCTGTGCTACCTGAATGGGAACGCTCAGATCGGAATTCATTCGGGTTTTTGCCTGTACGCATGCGCTGTGCGCTGAGCATGTCATCATCAGACAGGATTGTGTTCTGCCGATTTGTGTTACCTACTGAGAAATGCTCCTTAGCGGGTGCATGTTAGGTTTAAATTTATGGTTTTAAGGTTAATTTTAAGCTTTAACTGTTAGGGGTGAGGTTAGGGTTTGGTTAAGAGCTGCAGCTAAAGTCGAGTTTATTCTCGGCAGCATTTATTTGCGCCATGGTAGCATTTTTTGCCAAGCTAGCACAAATAGTCAGAACACCGGCAGGGCAGCAAAACAATATTGGAGGAGAGTTACAGCTGATGAACTGTTTGCCATCCTCCAGAGCAAAATGTGATGCATGCATTAGCTACTAGTACATCCATTTCTTCGGTTTTAATAACATGTGTCATCTCAGAAATATGTTTTTGTGGTTGGTGACGCAGGACTCGGACAAAATCGTATCAATGTGTGCATGCATGCCGTTTCAGAGGACAGGCACATTCTCATTAAAGTTAGATACAGGTCACTTGTAATTATGAATGTGAACCCTCACTATAGGCAAATCCGATCTGAGCAAAAAAAAAAAAACGGAATTGAGCAATGAGACTTGTGTTGTGAACGTAGCCTTTCTCAGCCACTGTATGGAGAAACAAGTTCACTGTGCTGCATGTGCATTCTGATTATCCACTCCATAATCCCCCTCTTTTCCTTCTTCCAATCTTTGCAGTATGCAGTATCTTAACAGAATTGCTTCTATATATCATACACACTGTATGCACTTACACACTGTCTTTGTTATCAAAAATATATTCCGTTTAAATTCAGTTATTTGCAATAAAACAACACCTTGGCAACCAGGGTATTTATAAGACAGTATTTTTATTCCAGCCTGAAAAATGCCAAAGAACCAATTATTAACTGCTGTGTGCTGCTTCTCTTGGGAATGGCGCAGCGTGATTCCGTCCCCAATGGCGCTCTATTAGCGCTTGTTGCAGTTCCTATATTTGCCCATTAGGTTGTAGTAATGAGGGCAGTGAACATCCTGCACCCCTATTGCGCAACATCTACAAAGGCGAGCAAATTCAATGGAGTATGGGATTACATATATCTGTCACGTAGCAACATTAAAATAATATTAATGTAGGGTGTATAAGTGGAATTAGGGGAATATCTGCAATGACCCATGCATGCAACCGGTAGCAGCACACCACGTCTGACTTGACAGTTTCATCTCCTCCTCTGATTGTACTGGGGTTTTAGTCGAGACAAGGCGCAGCTGAACTCGACCACACCCACTGTTTACGTCTACATGTGACATGTCCAGTCAGCTTTTCACAGCGTCACATCCGACCAAAATCAGGAAATCTTCCTAACTTGTCGTCTATTTTCTGTATTAAATGTACAGATATTAACTGTCCAATGGGTTTAAAGGCCATTAAAAAAATGCTTCCAAGTATACGCCTTGACGGCCGCTACGGTGTCCAGGGTTGCCAAGTCTGCGCGATGCATCCAGTTACACCCAGAAACAAAACTCTTTCCCACTTATTTTAAATCATGCTGCTTTAAGAAACTGTCAGAATCACTGCTAAAACTTTGCAATATGAAAAGAAAAAAAATAGGTTCAAATATTTTAATACAGCCGTAAAATACGGTTTCGTTTCTGAAAAAATTCGGTCATACTGAGTTGGAAACCCCACATCAGCTATGAGTGTCGCTATGGCGTAATTGACGTAGATTCCAGCCAATTGTAACGGACTTTGCAAAACGCCCATTTATTACTTCCGGTCTGCAGAGACCCCTTACTCGCCAAGTGCCCTTTGCCGAGATAAATACGAGCTGGCGGGCTTCAGGTGGGTTGCTGTTTGTATTTTGCAATGTTTTTCTGTTACAGAACTCCAAAAACTTGTGAGGTAAAGATTATAGGTAGGTAAGGACTTTATTGGTGTTGGGAGTAACGTTGAAGGGCATTATAAACTGTGGTTTTATTGATTTCAGCCAGTGAGTTCTTTCGACTCTGGGTGGGTTTAACCCAGAGTGTGTGGTAGCTGACAACCGCCGTGCAGTATCCTACTCCAGTTAGCAAACTAGCTGCCTAGCATCTTGATGAGGTATTTGAGAATAAGCTATGTAGTTATGGTGATGGTGCTAAATGTAATTCTAAATATAAACGTAACATAATAGTGTGCGTGTGCGTGTGTGAGAGAGAGAGAGAGAGAGAATATTGTTGGCTAGCTACCCGGTTCATTTCGGATCCGTGTGTTTACGCCCAGTCTGTTTGGCACAAGTATGCAGCAGGACCTGGCTAGCTGTCGCTGCCTGATGTTGGCTAGCTGTACGACTCCAGGGTTTTTATTTAGTGCTTAGCGCGTTTTCTTGCTCAGAAAACTAATTTCGAGTTTCGACTTCTCAATTCACCTTTGAATTTTCTCCCAATCTGACTTGCTAGCCAGCTAGTTAACTCCACTGAGAGTTTCTAAGTGTTACAGTTGTTAGTGTTTTTGTTTTGTTCTCAGCCTGCAAAACACACCTTACTTAAGAATAGTTAACTATATACGTGCACAGGATGTCCGAAAAATCAGGAATCAACGAGAGTAAAAGTGTATATGCTTAATTATGTCTGATTTTCAGTGTGCCCGCTACGCACCCGCTGTTAAGCGCTACGCGTTTTCTCACGCGCTGGATCATGACTTTGCTCAGCATGTTCCCTTTGCTTCCTGACTTTTCTTTATATTATGCGTCTGATGTAATGCTGCATGTGTTGAGCAGTAATTATAGACGAGTCCATCCAAGGTCAAGATGTCAGGGGTCTGGGGGAGTGATACTAAAAATATCTGAATAGCTGCTACCTATTGTAGACAGACTGGGTAACATGACCTTAAACACATACTGGCCAACCTTGAGGAGTAAGTCAAGGTTTCAAGAAATTTCGATTCCTGCTGACTTTATTGAATGTCACAAATTATACCATGGTGTTGTCGAATTATTGAATCGGATTGGTCAGAAAGTGTTGATTAATTTTCTATAATAAAAAAAGTTCAGGCTGTAATTCAAATGAGCGGTTTATATTAATGCTAATCATTTCTATAGAAAGTTCATTCACAGGGATTTGTTTGGTGGATCTGCATAATTTAAGACTAATAATAAATAGTTTTTTTTTTTAAGTGTGAAGTGTGGGGTTTTTTTTGTTGTTGTTGATTACAAAAAAAATGCAAGAAGCATGGAGAAGTTTCTGGAGGAGGATATTTAGTTCAATTTTGCAGCGAGTGTCAGGGTTTTGTAAGCTTTCCGCCATGGGAGAGTTCAGGACCGAGGACTTTGCACTTTCCAGTTACGTGGTAACGTGACGAGCTGTGTTTGGGTTTTTTTTTTGTTTTTTTGTTTTGTCTAATTCGAGAACTTCAAGAGAATGAGAAGAGTATTCTCATTAAAGCTGTAATAGGTAACTGTATAAAAATAACTTTGTACCACTCTCAGGACATAAATATAACAATCAGTGGAAAAAATCCTGCTCCTCTGGCTCCACCCAGTACTCCTAACCATTATTGCCATTCGCAATAATCCATCATACCTGAGTCACAACAACCAATCAGAGCCAGGAAGAGCGTCTGCCCGGGTGTAAATCACTGCTTGAGCACACGCTGTGTCCCGTCACTCAGGCAAGGTCAATGTCTTTGAAAGGATTCAAATCTAATGCCACATTTCTGCTTGACAGGTAATAACCCCTGCTTGATTTATGTTGGATTTCATTTTTGGAAAGAAAAAAAAAAAAAAAAAAATTAGCTACAAAGCTAGGATGGTAATGTTACAATAACACTCCGTAGCACGTCTCATGTTACTGTGGCTTTGCAGTTGGATTAACGTCAACTTGTTTCCAACTCTAAGGCTACTGGATATTATTGTTTGATTTGCAAGTTGCTGACGTGAAGTGATCTTTGCGCCCAGGCAGTCATGTCGGTTTGGTATTTGTCCGGATATTTATGTGTGCGTCTGTGCTCTCACAGCTGATGTGGTTTTCTGCTTATTTAGCACTAGTTCATGACGGTTTCTGTGATCAAACAAACATTTAAGCACTGGAATAAGGGTGCGCTAGTTATTTAGCTGAAATAAATGTTGTTGTAGATAACTTTTAATGGTGGAAAAAAAAGTATTTCTGCTTGTTTGTTGATCAGCAATGTTGACATTTCACAAAAGTAATGTCCCACCTCTGCATTCCACAATTTGAAATAAAAAATAATCCAGTGAAAATTTCCGCAGCTTTTTGGAAGTTATGCTGGGTGCAGCTTCTTCAATATTTAATGTAAGCAACAGGGCTGCAGGCTGCATCTGAAGTTCAAATGCAATCTGTAAGTGTGCTGCTTATAACTGTGCGCCGTGCTGTTTACCTGGCCTCTTTACGGTTACCATCGCTGCGAGTCTGCTTGTGCACAAGCTGCCTCCTCTGCAGGGAGGGGCTTTGGAGGCAGTGATCTAGCGCAGTGGAGGGACCTGGAAGTTGTACTTGTTCAAGTTTTCAAGCCAAGTTCACGCTCTTCTGAATCCTGCTGACTACAGATTAAATTGTAACTATATAGGTAATGTGGCAATGTACAATTCTGTAATAAATTAAAAATGGAAATTATACCGCAAATCATTATAAGAGGAATAAAACACTTTGGGATGTCCTGTTGTAGGGAAATGATCTGCTCCAGATTCCTTGCATAAAAAATCTACACCAAAAGTATCCATATACGTAAGTGAAAGTTAGGATTCGTAGGACTGACACAGTTTTCTTACTGCAGTGTTCTGTCTGCGGAGTCATGTTGATTGCCACAATGACTGCCAAAATGAAACCGTATTGCATGATGTCGTTTCTTTTTTTTTTTTTTTCTTTTTTTTAAATGCTTGTATCCTTTTCTCACTGCAGGTCCTCTGAGAAACGTTTGTAAGGCTGCATTCTCATGGCGGCAACCTCCCAGCTGTTTCGAGTAATCCATGGCAGGGGGTTGGGTCGTACTTGGGTGCCATCCGTTTTGTGCCAGACCTGCTTTCAAGTCCATCATCCATGCAACAGTGTCTACCAACCAAATACGACTTCAGATCCGAGTCAGCCACTGTCCCGGAGCTACAGGTCATCAGCCGCACGGCTCACGTACTACCTCACACCACCTCAGGTGAACAGCATCCTGAAGGCCAATGAATACAGCTTCAAAGTGCCTGAGTTTGATGGCAAAAACCTCAGCTCAGTCATGGGGTTTGATAGTAATCAACTCCCAGCCAATGCACCTATTGAGGACCGGCGCAGTGCAGCAACGTGCTTGCAGACGCGTGGCATGCTCTTCGGCGTCTTTGATGGGCATGCAGGCTGTGCCTGTGCCCAGGCATTGAGTGAGAGGCTCTTCTACTACATAGCTGTGGCCATGCTGCCGCACGAGACACTTGCTGAGCTGGAGAGCGCTGTGGAGAGTGGCCGGGCCCTTCAACCTATCCTGCAGTGGCACAAGCACCCAAATGACTACTTCAGCCGTGAGGCGTCTCGCCTCTATTTCAACAGTTTGCGCACGTACTGGCAAGAGCTGCTGGACCTAAGCACACCAGGAGAACGCCCTGAGATTTCTGAGGTGCTGGCAAGTGCATTCAAACGGCTGGACAATGACATCTCTTTGGAGGCGCAAGTGGGGGATGCCAATGCCTTCCTGCACTATTGGGTGTTGCGTGTGGCCTTCTCAGGTGCTACAGCATGCGTGGCACATGTAGACGGTGCTGATTTGCATGTGGCAAATGCAGGTGATGGCCGTGCTGTTCTGGGTGTGCAGGAGCCTGATGGCTCGTTCTCAGCACTTACCCTCACCAATGACCACAACGCACAGAATGAGGCTGAGGTTCGACGTGTACATGCTGAGCACCCACACTCTGAGGCCAAGACGGTGGTGAGGCAGGACCGGCTGCTCGGTCTCCTCATGCCATTTCGTGCATTTGGTGATGTCAAGTTCAAGTGGAGTGTGGAATTGCAGCGACGCGTGCTTGAATCCGGCCCGGACCAACTTCACGAGAACGAGCATGCCAAATTTGTGCCACCTAACTACCACACACCACCGTACCTGACAGCTGAGCCTGAGGTGACCTATCACCGGCTACGGCCTCAAGACCGCTTCCTGGTGCTTGGTTCGGATGGACTGTGGGAGACGCTGCACCGGCAGGAGGTGGTGCGTATCGTGGGCGAGCACCTGACTGGAGTGCACCAGCAGCAGCCCATCAGTGTGGGTGGCTACAGGGTCACACTGGGCCAAATGCAGGGGCTTCTGCAGGAGAGGAAGGCACGCGTGTCCTCCACGTTTCAAGACCAGAACGCGGCCACTCACCTGATCCGCAACGCTGTAGGAAGTAACGAGTTTGGCATGGTGGATCACGAGAGGCTATCCAAGATGCTCAGCTTGCCAGAGGAGTTAGCGCGCATGTACAGAGATGATATCACCATCATTATAGTGCAGTTTAACCCGCATGTCATAGGAGCTCAGCAGAATTGAATGTACTGTTTGTTTCTTTGCTTCTGTTACAGTGGGGTTTTTTTTTTGTTTGTTTGTTTTTTAAACACTCATGAATAGATGATGAGCAATATGGCAGTGCGAGGGTTAACGTATCATGCTGTATTATCATATTTATATGTCATAATCACAATTCTGTCTACAATTGTTTGTTTGAATTCAACAGTACCGTGAGGGGAAAATATGGCGTGAAAGAAAAATTGGGATTTAACATGGAGATGTCTGAGGATCCTTGTTGCTGGTTTGTATAGCTAAGGTACCGTGTGTATGGTCGTTTAAATGAAGTGGACTTTTTTTAATCACTCATTCTGCTTCAGTTACTTGAGCATCAAAGCCAAAAACTAAGGAGAGTGTTGACATTTCAGTATTGCCTGCTACTGCGAATGCAGCTTCGACGTAATTATTAAAGTTTCAGGAATTGATGGTTCTTTATACAATGCTGTGAAAACCATTTCGAAGCCCAAAGCAAAACTCGTGTTTTAAAGAATCTCAAATTCTCAGTTGCGATTTACCACGAATTAATTATAAGATTTTTTTATTTTTATTTTTTTGCACCACCGTTGTCCGAGTACGTCTGCAAAACAGCAACTTTTTCTTGTAGACCTGAGAATTTTTTGTATAAGACACACGATTGAATTTTAAGTGCATCCTTGCACTGAAAGGGAGAAAGGCAGAATCCCTGCTGTTTTGCTAATCAGTGACCAAAAAAATGCAGTATTTTCCTAATAGCCCTGTTTAGTAGCAGGAGCAGAGTAGAGTTCTTCATTTTATAGTTTCACTAAAGGATTTAGAGAACTGTTAGTTACGGATATTAATGAGGAAGCAAAAGTGATTTTTGTGTGTGTGTGTATGAATGCACAACTCTAGATACTATCTTCCTGTCTATGCCATTGTGTTCATTTATGCAACGAAATACATTGTTTTATAGACTTCGTAGTTCATCCTCTGCACTGTCCTCATGTGAGAGTTTGTGCACGGCAGGCAAGTTACAGTGTGCGTTGTGATTGAAGACAACAAATGTTGGCCCTTCAGTCCAGTGAGTGTTACAGTTCTGCTGGTTGGTAGAAGGTCAAAATGAATGTAGCTTTGATTTCCAGCTGATCACATCAGCCTCTTTCAGCAGTAAATACAAATGCAAATTTTAACAGCTTTTAGTGGACACCTACATGTAAATGACATTTAAATGCAAATGAAATTACTAATCATCTTGTTTAGCGTTTTCTAACACATGGCCAACTTTAGGAATTGTATTAGCTTACAGTGGCACAAGGTAGATGGGAATACCGGTGACATTGTTTATTAAAATGAACATCACCATTTATCAATTATTTTAAAGGGATACTTCTGTCCTTAAAAGAACTGCATACCTCCTTCCTCTCGCTGAGGTTTGTTATATTAAGTAAAAAGGTATGTACATATTTAACTTGACACCGTTATCTTCAGAATTGCTTGCCTAGTACCTGATGATCATTTCTTTGGCTTAATGCGTCTGAAGCATTAAATATCCACATCTTGTAACAGGTATATTTATATGTATAACTTATACATACTTGTTTATGAATATGGGAACTCTTGTATTTTGTATTTAAATATTTTAATAAAACATTAAATACAATTAATAAGTTTCTTTGGACTGAAATTGAATGTTTTGTAATTGCATTCAGTAGATGCCAAAGTAAAATAAATGCTGTGAGACTGCAGTGGATGGCTAAAGGAAGGACCGTGTAATCAGTAAGTAGTAGGATTAATTGAGTGAGCCGGACTCTGAGCAGTAAAATCATGCCTAGCGTAGCCTTGCTGTCCAATCACTCTTGATGCTTCCAATCTGTCAAAATGTAAGTAGGTCAGTCTGAGTGGAAATACTGTTCACATCTCAGTGTGGTTTTCTAATTCAAGTATTCAAGTTAAGAATTGGGATAATGGCAAAATTATAAGATTTTGTATTATTGGATTCATTTCACTTAATAACCAGAAACACTTCGCTTTTGTTTTTCTATCTCACCAAAAAGTAGAGCGCTGCAGATGGTAAAAAGGAGTTGATTTTTTTTCCCCCCTCTTCAACTGTCCAGTTCTGGGAAGCCTGGACCCATTATAGCGTCAGATTCCTGACATATCGTGTGTTCTGTGAAGCTGTTTTTGCTCACCATGGCTGTAAAGACCAGGCTGGCCGTTCTCCTCTGACTTCTTCTCTCATTAGATTTTTCTGTTACATTTAACTAAGGATATGAATATTAACTACGAGTTACTATTTTAATTTACAGATAATTAAACTGGTCTCAACTCGCTGCACGATTCTTGACGCGCTAATATACAATAGTAAAATAATATTATAGTAAAATAATAACAATAAACAATATTTTCTTTTTGTTCCTTACTTTTACTTACCTTTTCCGTGTCCTTAAATTGTGCTTGTTGCAACTGAATAGTGTATAATTGGAAAGCCCAAGATGTCCTCTTTAGTGTACAGCAGAAATTAATAGTATAAAAGTGTAAAATGATTAATGCAAAATGTGAAAGTCCACTACAAATGGATAGGTTTGTCTCAGTGGGATATAAAGGGTCATAAATGTCCAATAAAAACAACACTTGAGCTGCTTTTTCAATACATACTCTAGCCACGGAATTCCAAATTTTTCAACATACTTCACATGCATCCACATCTTCATGTACAGTTGCAGTCAGAAATTTACATACACTCATTATGAACTTGAATGCCATGCAATATTGGGCCTTCTGTGATTTATTTGGACTTTTTCTAAGGAAGAATGATTATACAACATATCATCCATCCATCCATCCATTATCATCCATCCATCCATCCATTATCTATACCGCTTTATCCATCTGAGTCGTGGGGAAGCTGGAGCCAATCCCAGCATCTTGGGGCGAGAGGCGGGGTACACCCTGGGCAGGTCGCCAGTCCAC
>JAQMYM010000019.1:6538029-6555145 GCA_030014255.1 Parauchenoglanis ngamensis | reverse complement strand
CTAATCTGCATGTCTTTGGACTGTGGGAGGAAACCGGAGCACCCGGAGGAAACCCACGCATGCATGGGGAGAACATGTGAACTCTGCACAGAAAAGTTCCCTGGGAGACCCGGGGATCGAACCCAGGACCTTCTTGCTGTGAGGCGACAGTGCTAACCACCGCACCACCATGCCACCCACATACATCTTTAATAGAAAAAAAAAAAACAAGGATTTGGTTCACACGTTTTAATTTATTTTGGTTTCCTGAAATCAAAATTGGGGTAAAAATATACATAGAGCACGATTAATATTTATTGAAATGTCCCTCATGTCACCTCAATCAGACACTTTTGGTTCTGGATGGATATTAGTAGAATTAATAGAATTTTATGCACTGTCCAAGTATTTTCAGTCAGGACTTGTAATGTTAGTAATGTTAGCCTGCTTTATCCATTCCACAATCAGCACTGATGTG
The DNA here is from genome assembly GCA_030014255.1 of Parauchenoglanis ngamensis. Classification (NCBI taxonomy): domain Eukaryota; kingdom Metazoa; phylum Chordata; class Actinopteri; order Siluriformes; family Auchenoglanididae; genus Parauchenoglanis; species Parauchenoglanis ngamensis. The sequence continues at coordinate 6,554,688 of JAQMYM010000019.1, read as the reverse complement.
TGTTTGGGGTCATTGTCCTGTTGGAACACTCATTCAACTGCCTAGCCGATGGTTTGAAGTTGTGCATATTCAATATTCCATCCACTTTGTTGGTTCCACGGGCAGCAGAACAGCTCCAGAGCATGATGCTACCACCAGCTGCTTAATAATTAGTAATCCTCTGTACCTCTCGTCTTTCTGGCAAACACCTCGATCTTTGTCTCATCTGACCAAAAACTTTCCTCTAGAAGCCTATCCAGGTGTTCAGCTGCAAACTTTAGTCCAGCTTAAAGATGTTGATTTTGGAGTAGGGGCTCTTACTTGGGCGGCAGCCTCTCAGTCCGTGGTGATGTAAAATTCATTTGACTGTAGACGATGTTCCAGCAGCTTCCAGTTCATGGCAGGCCTGAGACTATATGGTACCTGGGTTGTTCCTGACTATCCGAACCAATTTCCTCTCAGCTGGGGGAGACAGTTTGTGTCCTTTTCCAGACCTTCGCAAAAATGCTACACCTCCTATTAAAATGTACTTGTCAATTTAACCCTTTTTAGGTTGTGCACAGAGAAGCTACCAGTTCTAGACAGTCATGATCAATAACAGGAGGTTAAGAGGCCTTGACTTCGGCGAGTTAAAAGACATTTTGGGACATTTGGTGCCATCGAGCCACTATCTATACCACTGTATCTGTCAGGGTCGCAGGTAAGCTGGAGCCTGTTCGCTTCAGATGAGAGGCGGGGTACACCCTGGGCAGGTCACCAATCTATCGCAGGGCTACTTTCAGCACCACTGAATCAATAATCTAAGTGGTTATGTGTATATTTTTGACCCGGTATGTATAATTTTAAATAAATTAAAAACTTCATTTTTCTATTAAAGATCTGGGGAACTACAATTGTTCTTCCCCAGATAAAATTGTTCACAGAAATCATTGAAAGTCCATTATTGCCATGACCTTCATCTCCATGATGAGGATATGTAAACTGCTGACCGCAACTGTACTCACATTAATTGAAATCAAAAGCCATGTTTAGCAGACTTATTTAACAGTCAAATTAAAGATCCATTTACTTGATGACACATTGTCATGTGTGAGACCTCATATAGAACTTTATATAAATAATGATACAGTTAACATCTTCCTTGTCATGGATGTTTATTAAGACAAACTAAAACGCCTACTTACAGTGGATATAGTACAGTATAGCTTGGCTTTCCATTCTTAATTCTGACTGGAACCAAAGTTTGACTCGAGAGGTTAAGGGTAATAAAAGTTTTACATTTCGACTGATTTATGATGTTCATAAGAATAAATATATTAATCTACACAGCGTTACAGTAGCTAGTGTCTTATCTTTATAATACTACAGTACAGGCCGGTACAGTCTAACAGAGCACATATTAATGTAGCACAAACCACACACACACACACACGCGCACACACACGCGCACACAGAGCGAATCGACCAAAAAAATCAACAGCAAACACTGACCATTCAGATGAGGAATTATAGCTGGAGAGATTATATGTTGGAGAGTAAATGGAGTATTATTTCAAACCCCTGGCTAAATCAGGTCATTTGTATTTTTGTTTTAAGCATTTATTCTCAGAGCTAGCTAAACATTTGGTATTAATCAGGGTGTAATTTGGTTGAGAGTTTCGAAGGAGCCTAATTCACTACATGGGAGAGTCACCTTGGACACAATCTGGCAACTTCTCTTTAAAACAGAAATGGACAGGACAGGAATTCCAGTCCAGAAGAGTGTTACAGCACTACATAGTTCAACAGTTTGTTAACTTTAAATTACCTGCCAAATAAAATACAAAAAAACACAAGGAGTTGAGATCGGTATCCAATCTCATCCACAAAACCACGTGCTATCAAAACTGCATGTGAACTGAATAATCCAGCGTGCGTAAGGGTGTAACTGAGCATGGCATCTAGAGCATGGCGTTGGTTTCCCCGTCAGCCATCGCTGTGGCCTTCTTCTTATCACGCTTCTTGATGCGACATACTACAACAGCCAGGAACAAAACTGCAACACAATGGAAATATTCATTAATATCGGACATGCAGAAGGTTAAAGGAAAAATCCACCATGGATGACTTGCATATTAATCTTTATAATCAAGATGTGATCTTCAATACCATCCAAGATTCATTTTGTAATGAAACTCTTAGATTTCTTTATTTTAAACTCCAACATGTTAGTCTATTTATATTTTGGTTATATTATTATTTTATCTATATATATATCTATAGTCTATTTATATCATGGCAATATTAAGGGATTTCATTCAGATTTGAAATTCCTGTTTTTAGATATTTTTTGGCCCTTAAAGTTTCCTCTACTGAGGCTGAAGAAACAGAAAAACAGTACTTGTCAATTGTAGGACTGGTATTTATATTATCAATATCAGCCAGTGTATGTGTGGAGGTCTGTGAAAACCCGCTAGATGTCGCTGTAAATGACCAAAAAAAAAGTCTGGTTTTGACCAAAACTGAGTTTCTCTGCCAATAATATCCTTCGATGTCTTTAATTTAAGATAACATTAATACTTTACATTAATTTCTACGCTTGCCTTGGCATCTGCCTGCAATATTGTTAAACTTGCACTTAATAATAAGAAGCAAGTTTACGAAACGCAGTGAGACTCGTTAAAATCCTGTAAGTGACTTTTGAACCTCAGGTGATGAGACAGAGACTAATGTAGACAATGCAGATAATCAGAGTGAGAGCTGATTTCTCAATGTCTACTTCTAATTTGGCAGAAATATTTTTCCACGTGTAGATGAGTTTATGAATGTAGAGGCAGCCACTGTGTTGTTTGGTAGAAAATCTTTAAACGCAATTTTCTCTCTTTTCACTTTCGGGGGACTTTAAAATGCTAGAACTTTAACTGTTGCTGAAAGACATGCAAACGCGAAACGTATGTCAGTTCAGGAAAACCTGACGATTTCACAATAATAGATCGAGAAAATGACAAAATTGGTCACGTGAAGGGTAAATATGTTGCATCTTACTGATAAACGCCATTACTCCTGCTAGAATAGCCACTGTAGAGGACATGCCAAATTTCCAGGCATGAGTCCCTGGCTCCATGTAACAGTAACCCAGATCAGTACAGTTACATACTCGAACTGTAAAAAGCAATATAATAAAAAACATGAGCACTGTTACAGTATCTAAGCTGTTGCATGGAGATAGTTGGTAACTGTTAGAGAAAGAGAAATCTATAAAAAGAAGTCCTTACCTTCGAACTTTTGTGTAACACCCATGCCTGCGTTGTCCTTGATGTTGACAGGGATGTTGAATGTCTGGTCAGTGGTGGGCTTCTTCTTCAGCACGAGTTTAGCCGAGGTGCCTAAAGACCACAAAGCAATAGTTTTCCTCTTTTTTTTAGGAAGATCCAGGTTAAACAAAATGACAGGGCCTTTCTTCCTACTGCATATATTATGTTAATGACTACACTTGTAATAGTAAATATTGAACTTTCAGTCTGTATACCGTTTACTGGTGTGATCTCCCAGTTAGGAGATTTGCGGGCCAGTTGCAGAGTGAAGGTAAAGGGTTCTCCAAATGGCTCAGCATCTCCATCCACAGCAGTCAACATCAAGGGCTCTGGCTTCTTCACACACATGAATCCATGAGACTTCTGTAGCTTAGGGTAGTTATCATTTACATCCATCAGCTGGATGGATACTTCCCTCTCTGTTTGCTGCATCTGATCCTCTGATAGGCCACAAATACATGCATTCATTCATCCAAACTACCAGATCACATTGTATTTTATTATATTTGAAGAAATCGTTCTGAACATGTGTAATTTGTCCAAATTGTCCAACTTGAGTTAACAGATTAACAGGACAATTTGGCATAGGGAGCCCATCTAACAACAGCAAGGAGTAGTGAATTAGGTTGTGGTCAATTGTGAAAAATCTTTAAATGCTGTTGACACTGATGGGGCATGGGGTAATCTGGAAGCTTTGTCACAGACAAAGACAGCAACACTTTTGTTAAGTGACACTTTCAGTTGCTCTAGACTCATGTCCAACATCGTGGACCAATCTTACACCTGGAAAGGTTTGGACACGCCCATCTTTTTATCATATAAAATTAGGAAATATTACATAAATAAAGCAGGAAATAGATAAGTGGCTAACTGTGCTGGAGTTGACCAAACAGGAAATGTGAGAAACTGAAAAATAAAAAACAAGGGTAAATGATAAAACTAGGGGTAATATAAAGATTTTTAAGCTCTGTGAATAAAGTCAGCCATATGTTAACTCATTAGACAGTCTATTAACTTTTTTGGATTTCATAGCTAGGAGGTCTTGCACTGGTTATGTCTGTGAAGATGTCACTGTGTTATATCACCGCTAGCTGCTTTAGAATTTTAAGTTTATGGTCATAGCAAGCTTTGGTATAAAGCAGTGGTGTCCAATCTCATCCACATTCGAATCAAACAGGAACCGCACCTTCAAATCCACTGAAAACTAGAGCCAATGGCACGGTTCCAATTTGTTTGGAATGAAAGCTTACAGCCACACAAGCCCGTTACAGACGACTGACACACCCGGTGTCAGAACAATCACCTTTCAGAAGTACTTATGCAGGGTTTAACAATATTCTGTGGCCTTGTTCTCACCTGTCTCACATGCGATGACTCGGACAGTGAGTTGATCCACCACTTCTCTGTCCAACTCTGCTTTAGTCTTCAGCTCCCCAGTTTCAGCATTCAGGTCCAGCCAGCCATGCTCATCTCCCTCCAACTTAAACCTAACATACAAGGTCCACAAACATGTCTAGTCCATAACTGTTGTGTTATGACGAACAGACAAGCAGAAAAGCCGTGCTTGCTGTTAGGCATCTCTTACATTCGAACACACAAAAATTATTTTGTTCATTTCATGTGTGCATTCTGAATTAGTTCATGTTTATTTTTTACCACCACTGGTGATGGTATTGTTCTCTATTCCACAAATTAACTTTAAGCCATTTGTTAATTGCAATTAAGACAACTCAAAGTGTATCTCAAACGCTAGCATGCCAACACCCTGCATCCAATGGACAGTCAGTATCTCACCACACAGACTTATTCCCTTGTTACAAATCTGTACAACGTGATTCTCCTTATACCACTGCTGCACTAACCTGTACTCTAATGGCCATGTCTATAGCGCTAGGTCTATTTCACTTATTATCATATTCATACTTGATATTCCTCTTCTTGTAGTTACAGTACGTCACATCTGCACTAACTGTATATTATGCATGTTGAATGCACCTGAGCTGGCCAAAAAAATATTTTGTTATACACAAACTTTGATTGAATGGGATTATTACATGATTTTATGTCCCTCTGGGTCTTTAGCATCGGCTGTCAAGATGATGGTTCCTACAGTGATGTTTTCTGGGATGTTGACATTCACAGTATCTACAGTAAACACTGGAGGCTCATCCACATCCACCAGCTCAATGACAACGACCGCACTGGAACGATTGTCGTAGTCCACCCCTTTGATCAATGGCTCAGGATTACGGGCATCAATGTGAAGCTCATAGGTAGATTGAGCCTCATAATCCAATGGCTACAAAAATAAACATGGAGAGATATGTGAATGAAAGTGGCAAGGAGACGTCGAATGTATATGAAGAAAAAAAGAAAACTGAGCTCAGGAGAGCCATCCTAGTCTTCCTACCCGTGCTATGTAGATTCTGCCCTCTCCAGTGGCATCATCAACTTCTATGGCGAATACATTGTCCGGATCACCTGCACTGATGTGGTATTCCACCTTAGAGCTGCCTGTTCCTGGATCATCAGCGTCTGTAGCCTTGATGGTTAGCAGAGTGTCCCCCACGTCAGCTAATTCTGGAACACTGTATCTCCCATACTGCACCAGGGTCAACAAGCACAGCCAATAAGAGCAGACACTACAGATAAACTAAAACAAAACATGATCAAGGAACTAATGCTGCTTACATCATTCTTCTCAAAGATGGGGACCTCATTATTGAGATCGATGATGTTGATGATAACATCACACTCTGTGCTGTGAACTAGATAGAAACAAATGTAGCTGGTGAAGAACTGACTTTTTTTTTTGTTTATTAGAGATGGCATCAATCCGATACCTAGTATTGGTATCGCGCCAATAGCAGCAAACAACAGATTGGATATCGGAGAAAACATATCTGTATATCTGATTCTGTAACAAATCACGAAGATTGTAAATGTATTTTGAAAAAAAAAAAAAAAATTTTAATGAAAACATTTCCATATAAAAAAGACCTGACTGTTTTTCCTTTGTTAGGATTAATTTTTATATTTATACTTTATTATCTTTATAATATTTACAGTATTTGCAGTGAGAGAGTTTATCTGTGCTTCATTTAAAAAAAAAAAAAGTGAGAGCATTGAAAAGCTTAGTAGATTTTAAAGAAAACCGTGTTAGAGTAGTATTAGTATTGGCTGATTCGTTTCAGTATCGTTATTGGAAAAGATACAGTGCCATTGTGCTATCTCTACTATTTACACAAAAGACACAATTATTAAAAAATATTTTTCACTTTTGTAAACAGCTACAACTTTAACAGACTGCATAGTTAGCCTGACCTTTGACCCACACAGAGATAACTGAAACCTTGCTGAAGGTGACCAGGGTTTTATGTGTCATTTGTTCATGTTGGAGATTTGCCCATGTGGAAGCTTGAGTCTTTAGTCTGTGGTAGCTCAGTGGTTAAGGCATTGGACTAGTGATTGGAAGGTCGTGAGCTCAAATCCCAGCACCAAGCTGCCACTGCTGTGCCCTTGAGCAAGGCCCTTAACCTTCACTGCTCACTTGTATAAAATAAGACTTACGTATGTAATAAGGATAAGGGCGCTTGCCAAATGACATAAATGTAAATGATGACGCAGACATAATGGAAATTTAACGGAAATGTGTATCTATGATCTCTTTCTATCAATAATCTAGCGCCGGAGAAGTACTATTACCTCACCTCCATCTGTAACTGAAACCTTAAGGTGATATTGTGGCACATCCTTCCTACGGAAGTTATGTTTGGCCACTTGGATCCTTCCCTGCATCTGGTCAATGCTGAACATTCCGTCAGATGGATTAGTGGGACTCTGGCTCAAGAGCTTATAGGTCAGTAGCGAGTTCAGTGTGTTCTCCTTGTCGGCATCATGAACCAACAGATCTCCAACGTGGCTACCTAAGTAACCAACAACACAAACACAGATTAAAGGAAAATGTAAAAATATCAGAATTAAATTGTACTTTTTCTTGTAAAGAACCAATGCTGTTGATATACACTGTTTTTTCTACATGTTTACGGGTATCCATCTTACCAACTTCCTCATTCTCCTGAACCTCAAAAATACTTTTGGCTGCAGGACACTCAGGAGCATTATCGTTCACATCTCCCACCTCAACATGGATCTCCATAGGAGATTCCAGCTCGACGCCTTGCTCGTCCTCAGCCAAGACTACCAGGATGTACTAATGCACGTACAAACACACAGAGAAATGATGGTGCTTTTACACCAGAAAGTCTGTACTGACAAGTCACATTTAAGAGTGCAATTACGGCTTAGTATACAGACGGAATAGATATTAGTCTTAATTTCTGAAAAGTGCATACTATACGAGTACGATTAAACTAAAACAAGGTAACAAATGATCAGAACATGGCCATGACAACGAAAATGAGTGAATAAATAGATATTGTGGGAATGAATTAGTAAACCGTGATCCCAATTATACAAAAAAAAAAATCCGTGTCTTGAGCAGGGTTCCACAAACATGTGCATCATTCTTTACATGAAACATGGAACAATGTACCCTTTGTTCATACTTAATGTTACTGCAACTGAGTCAAGTTCCTTGTTAGCAGGCTGAAATACTAGCATGCTCTAGTTAATCTATTTGTTCCCATTAAGATGTCTAATGACTTAAAACAGCATGCTTACATTGCTAAGTATTTTATTAAGGCATGAAAAGTTTAAACGTGTTGACTCTCAAACACTGTAGTCATGTTAAGAGTCCAAGAGATCTGAAGCAGAAAACATGAAGAATCTTCTGCAAAACCCTGCAGAAAAAAACCTTCATTCTTTTAAATACACTGTGGGGGAACAACTATTGTCTTTATACCTAAAGGTTACATAAAAATAAATCAAGTTCTCGAGAGACATGCTGCAAAAATATTCTCATGCAAATTACACCTGGTGTCACTATAAGTTAATGGTTGAGAAGATTTCACCCAGCAAGTACCAATCATGATGAAGGTGAAGGAGCTTCCTAAAGTTCTCAGGAGCAACAGTATTAAACAGTACTCGAATGGAAAAAACTACAGAGCCATAGCAAAGACCTTAAACATCCCTGTCAGGACAGTTATAGTTTGATAATGTGCAAATATAAGGTTCATGGAACCATAACTAATTGTCCGTGGTGTACCAAGCAAGATTTCATGCGCTCTCAGACTAATGATGAGGGAGAAGCCAGCATTCAGTCAAAAAGAGTTGCAGGAGGACCTGAAAGCAGCACGGACATCAGTTACACAGAGAAAAATAATCTCCTGACTTGAATCCCATTGAAATTTATTGAGGATTATGAAATTCTCTCATCATGTCGGAAAACTGAAGACAAGAGGAATGAGCCAAAACTGAACCACAATACCGCAAAACGCTAATTACTTTGTAAACATCTCAAAGCTGTAATTGCCAACAAAAGTTTTGCAACAGTACTAATTGCTGATGTCTGAATACTATTTTCCCTAATATCTTTGTTTATGCTTATTAATACATACTTTTTTGTGTATGTTTATAAGTACAAATTCAATATAAAGTGGATATATCTACTGGAATAATATTAAATATACAACCATAGAATAATACATTAGGTTTAAATGGCTTGTTGGATTCATTACTTTGAGGTAAGAATGTGCAAACATTTACACTAAACTGGCCCAAGTGATCATATATATGCAGCTTTACCATGTCCTTGTCCTCCCTGTCCAGTGGTCCAGTGATGTAGATCTCTCCATCGTCATTGATAGTGAAAGGAAATGGAATCTCTCTCTCTTTCTGCACCAGCCTGTACAGTGCATTGGGGTCATTGGAACGCACCTAAAACACACACACACACACACAAAATGATGAAGATGATTGCATTCAGAAAATTCATATAAATACTATGAACCAGTAAGCAATTTCAACATGTCAGAGTTGCATTTCATTTCATTTCATGACATTTTCTGTGCTCTTAAACCAAAACTAACCGAGGTAAGTAGCTTTGGGTATTCCGCTTTTAAATTCTCCATGACGACAAATGGTCCAGGATTAATCCACAGGTTCTGGATCACAACCACGTTGACCCTTGTGATGCTGCTCAGCGCCTTCGGAACCCCACCACCTAAATCCTCCACTCGCACAATTAGAGTGTAGTCTGGATCCTGTATGGCATTCAGTCGCCTGTTCTCTGCACACAAATAAGACCAAATACAACACTAAACACGGAATTCCCCACTTCCAAATATATGATGGAAACAATTTATGGATTAATTGCAATATGGTTAACAAAGTTACAGTTAATTGTGTATTTGCAGTCTATATGAAATGGACAATGTTTAGTGATACTATTAATGAAGAGCTGAAATTTTATACTCTATATCCTTACTACTTCTGAGATATACACACATGTGCACTGAATGTCTGAAGAATTGTTTCCTTTTTGTCATTAGCCAATTAAATGGCATCAAATTCTTATGAACAGCGTTCCGTATTGAATGTAAATGTATATTTACGATCTACTTCCCGTAACGCACAGTCTAGACAGGAACGATCAGTGACTAACCAAGAGTGCAGTAAAACCTCAGTAACAGTCAAATGCCTTGGCATCAAAGCCACAACTAAGGATGCATCGATATCAATACAGGTTATCGGATATCGGGCCGATACTATGTTCATTTCATCCTACTGATAAGAATGCTCTAATACCACACCCAATTCCAGGTTATAGTAAGTAACATAAGCCTAGTGTATGTCGTCACACTAATGAAAAGATAACACAAAACGACGGCGATCTGGATATATTTCACAATGTATGGTGCCAATCGAAGCAATGTAGCCTGCAAACCGCGCTCTGTGAAATTATCAAGAGGAGGAACTAAAGGATCCTGCTGCAATAGAAGTAACCTGACAAAAATCTTAAACATAAAATTCAGCATGAGGAAACACTGGCTAGGCGAGAAAAATGAAATCAAAGATGCAATAAAAACAAGGAAACATACACTATATGGACAAAAGTATTGGGACACACCTCTTAGTTACTGAATTCAGGTGTTTCAATCAGACCCATTGCCACAGGTGTATAAAAGCAAGCACCTAGCCATGAAGTCTCCATTTACATTAACATTCGTGAGACAAAATGGGTTGTTCTGAAGAAGTCAGTGCCTTCAAGCGTGGTACTGTGATAGGATGCCACCTTGGCAATTAGACGGTTCATGAAATTTCATCCCTGCTGGATATTCCACAGTCAGCTGTAAGTGGTATTATTGGCAAGTGGAAGCGTTCAGGAACAGCAACTCAGGCACTAACCCATGAACGTGCAATGTTTGCTTTTCATGGCCACTAGATAAACCAGGGAAACATAAACAGAGCTAAATAAAGAGTTCCAGGACATACCTGGTTAAATAAAAAGTAGGTTACTTATTTTAGTATCAGTATTGACCAGTACCAAAAAATAGGTGCTCATACTCAGCTGCATCCTAGCAACAATTACCAATAGCCTTGATGCACATGTGTTATACAGTAGCTAGAAAATTTATGAAACTTTTGTAATTATGGAAAAAGGCAGAATAGTTGGTTAGGCAACTTGTTGAAATCCAACCTGTCTAATGCCTGGCAATTTTTTGCTATCAAGATTGAAGTAGTAGCTGACTGTGGTGGGTGCAATAAATTATTTTACAGTGGTTTGCACTGTCGCCTCGCAGAAAGAAGGTCCTGGGTTCAACCCCGGTTCGTGCCATGGCACCTTTCTGTGTGGAGTGTGGGTTTCCTCCCAGAGTCCAATGACATGCAGATTAGGTCAAGTGGTTACTCTAAATTGTCCGTAGGTGTGAGTTTGAATGGTTGTTCATCTCTGTGCTAGCCCTGTGATGGGATTGGTGACCGGTCCAGGGTCATACTGTATAAAGTGTGTGTGTGTGTGTGTGTCAGTGTCATGGTCACACCAGCTCGCTGGACACAAGCGAAGAAAGGGTTATTCTCGAAGTGCATCTCATCCCTTGAAGAGCAGAATTCATCAAACTTCCTCTTCAGGACGTCAACATTCCCCCGAGTTTCTCCACGACTGTACATCACTGCAGTTCTAGCTCTTATTGATGCAGCTCCTAGAACACAAGAATAGTTACACAATCCCACAAACATACCCAGCTTTTTCAAAAGATGTCTGGATGGTTGTCTTACCCTCATCTGTGGTGGAAATTTCCCCAGTGCTTGGGTCTATGCTAAAGAAAGCTACACCACTAGGCTTGGGTATTTGGCTCTCAATGCTGTAGTTGAGTTGTGAATTAGGTGTGTCAGGATCATCAGCATCCGTGGCGAACACATGAACAAATGGAATTCCTACGTTCATAAAGGAAGACAAGATTACATTATTAGATGAATAGATATGTTTGCGTCCTTCAAGGTTCAGCTAGGACTAGGCCCTTTGGCTTGTTTTCAGGAACTCCAACATGACAGTAGATCTGTCTCACCTGGAGGTGAATGCTCCCTGATAGATCCACTATACTGACTCTGATTAAAGACAGGAGCATTGTTGTTGACATCAACAACTTGGAGAACAACTGTGTAAGGTCCATCAACGGTATCACCATCATCTGAAAGTGCCTCAATCTACAATAAAATGCATTCAGAAATGTTAATAATAAAAAAAAAATAAATAAAAAAAAATAAAAAAAATAAAAAAAACCCCACAAACTGTGGGTTTTGTAGCTATAATTCTGGGAATCCTGGCACACTTAAAAGCGGCACAGTGAGACAGCGGATAGTGCTGCGGTTTCAGGTTACTGTCTGTTTTCACCTTGTGTCTGTGTGTCTTTCCTTTCCCCTGGTTTCCTCTCACCTCCAAAAAACATACCAATACATGGATTGACTATGCTACATTGCCCCTAAGTGTGTGAATGTGTGTTATCCCTATTTCTTCAGTACATATTCTCACCTATATGCTGCTGCTGTAGTTATAAAGACTATGATGCTAATACTGAACATCCTTTCTACAAGCTTTTGTAGCACTGCTACACAATGCTACTCTATTATTAAAAGTGCTATACAAATAAAATTGAATTGAGTTAAGTGTGTGTGTTCCTGTGGTGCCCTGAGTGGAGGGTTCCCAGGATAGACTCCTGACCTGCTACGACCCTGACCAGGATAAAGCCGTCACTGAAGATGAAGGAATGAACGAACAGACCAAGCCCAATTCATGAAAGCCTCAGTCATACATTAATGAGCATAATCAGGAGAGGCAACCTTGGCATTGGAAACTCCTACAGTGGATGCTACAGTGTACTGAAAACATTAATCAGGAGGAAAGTGCATTTGGCCTATTATTAAATGAGTCATAATGCCCCTTGATGAACATATTCTCATTCTATTTGTCCATCTATTCTTAAAAGTATATCATTTGCCTTACATTTAGTGTGTGTCTTTTTCCTGGGCTCCATTCCAGCACTTCCTCAAGATACAGCCAACCATCCATCGATATGCCAATCTTCCCCTCTGTCTCGCCACTCACAAGATATGATGACACGCCCTCTGCTGCAGATGTAAACTGGACACAAAAACAGTTAGCACATTAAAGGAATACATGACTAATAAAAGGCTGATACTGCATGAAAGTGAGTATGGGTCTGTTAACATGAACACATTAATTCAGGTACATTCTATGAGATTTCACTCATTGTTAGTATTTCTGAGTTTCATGTGAGAGCTGAGATAATTAGGGAAATTCTAAACAACCAAAATATTATGTATTGAGCTTGTCTAGTGAATAAATTAATCTTAACCAGAAAAAAACTGTTACTATAAAAGATGAAAGCTAATATAAATGAGATTGACACTTGATCTTTGCTTACCTGAAAAATAGGATATGGCACTGGTGTGTCTTCTGGCACATCCAAGACTTTATGATCTAATGGTCCTTTCTTATCCTCTAGCCCAGCTCCATAAGCCTGTGTACAAAATATAGATTTTTTTCAATCCCTTTAAAATCCCTTGCTGTTATTACATCTATATAGCACACTGTCTTTTAGATAAAACAGGCTGATTTGGGAAATATTCTTGTGGTTTTTTTTGGTTGACAGTTAGGTGTAATTAGTCTTTAGTGAAAATAACAGGCGAGAGTGGACTTTAGTACAGTTACTGATTTACAAGAAATGAGACCACACAAGTATAAGGTGTTGAAAGTCTGAAGTGGTTACTAACCAGGCTGCTTAGAGCGATTCCTCTTACTTACACACACACACACACACACACACACACAGGTGTCCATCTTACTGTCCTCATGAGGACCTTCCACTGACATAATGATTAATGCAGCTAATTAATGCAAAATGTAACTTTAACCTTAACCTCAGTAATGAACAGGAAACTAATGGTTCTTTCATCAACGAACAGGCCATGTCCTCACAAGGCTAAAATTATGGTCAGATCTTACTATCCTTGTGAGGACAGTAGGTCCTCATATGGGTATAAAAACATACGCACACACGCACACCACTTACAGAGCAGACGAGAAGAGTCAGGAGCAGCAGCTGTGCGCTTGCCATAGTGAGAAATAATAACTGAAAAAAGCAAACATAAAAGCAATTACAAATTTAGCAAGGCAGAACAGATACAGCTACCTATAGATCTAACATAATTATGAATATACTGTAGCATGGCTCTATGACACGACTAGCTACTTTCTGGGTGTAGAAGAAGAACCTAACCACAAAACAAATTATAAATTTGATGACAAATGACCAAGGAAATTGTGCTTTGATCAAATATATACATGTATGTTCTTCTTGGACTAAACATTGAAGCTTAACTCATCAGTCTTTGGCTACTTTTTGAAATTATGGAAACAGAATATAAAATGTTTATATCATATTACCAATACCTGTTATATTACCTAAATTATATAACCTCACACACAAGGTCAGTATGTTACTCAAGAGCCCAAGCAATGAACAACTGACTCACTAAATATGAACCACGCTACTATGTCCTTAATGTGTTTTGTTAACCTGATCTGATATGTTAAATCAAATCCCTTAATCTTATTCCAAGTGTACACTTTCAAATGATTGCCTGCAGGTATAATAGATTACATAGTAAATAGACTGGATTCAACTTTCCATTAAATTAGATGGTATTTAAGTCAAAATGGACTTGATTTCTTTAGTGTAGAAATTGAAAAAAATATATACAAGAGTACTAATAATAAAAATAAAGCACTTTCAATCTTGGCTAGCACCAGTAGCAAACCAGTAGTAATAAAGGTGGTTTGTCAGTGAACTACATGGACACGCCTCAAGAGTGCCAGAAGGTGACTTTGAGACACTTCCATTCTCGCACGTTCCTTCTTTACTAATCGTTCTTATTTTCCTGTATTTTGCACTCGGATTATTCACTCGTATTTTTAAGCGTGGAATATTAAAAATGATCTTTCAGTTAAATAAGCTAAAATCAATGATTTAACCCTACATTATAGATGATAATAAACGATGATGAAATGATCAATAAGAACTATTATAACTAATTCCATCAGAGAGAATTATTATCTATAATGTTATTATACTATTAAAACTATTATATTTGTACTCAGTGTCTTCAACACTTCAACTCTTTAGGATTTAGGCTATAAGGAATATAAAAACATGAACAAATTCAATGGATTCATTAAAGCAGAAAAATTGTGGCCAAAAAAAATGTTTTTTGTTGCATGTCACTTATTTTCTTACTTGGGCCTAAAAACCCTTTCGGTCTCTCAGTCCATACTAACTCACACTCAATGACCTCTGTATCCTTCTCAGAAGCTAAAAACATTTAAACATTTCAATTTGTTCAAGTCATAACATGCAAATAGATTAATATTTGAACATTTCGGTGAAAATGCTTTACACAAGGTCAAGGCCAGCTAAGCCCCATGAGGAAAGCTTCAACAAAGTCAAACCAAGATCACATCATGTGCTCCCATCATGAGAGTCTCTCTCTCGCTCGCTCGCTTGCTCTCTCACACACAATGCCACTTTTATCACACCACTCTGGATATCATTAACCTAAATACATAGGCAAACCATATAAAGTCAAATAAAACAGAAAATGAACACTGGAGTAAGAGAGTGAAACATACCTGTCAGGACAGATCCCCTTCTGGCTGAGCACTAACAGAATGAAGCTCACTAGGCTTGGAGAACTTCCTGCTACAGTGAAAGTTTAACTCATTTTATTGAACCTAATCATTATCTAAAGGTTCCGCTGCTTAAGGGGAGTGGAGCCCAGTGCTCATGGGAGTGGAGTACTTGTCTGTATAAGTCAGTAAAAGTCGTCTGATAAAAACAAGCTTGCAAATTGAAAAAGCATGCAGGCTGATCCCAGTGGTCTTTTTATCCCTTGCCACAAAAGGGTCTTGCCATACCCACGTGAGGAAGAGCTGAAAAGTTTATTAAGAGCTGAATTGCATGATCTTTAAGATGTGTGATTTTATCTTAGGATATCTGTACATGTATCTTTAGTAATCCGGTCTAAAAGGTCACAGACTTTGCTCTTTGATCCGTCACCCTTTCTCCAAGCATCACTTACTTTTTCTCCATTCTTCTAGACAATGCCATCCACTGAGCAGTCTGTAAATAATTAAACAATCATGACATTTGTTGTTTCCATACTTAAGATGATTAGATGTGAAATGAAAATAATTATGCAGTTCATGTACAGAATAGCAGCTTAAAGTGAATAAAAAATAGTCCAGAATAACTGGCACCCTTTATTACAATAACTCTCTTTTTGTGGTGTCTGCCTGAGATGGACATTATTGATATTGTCAGTTATTGGGCTGTTCCTTTATGCAGAAATAATATATGGTCAAATGCAACTGATGAGTACCAGGAATAATTTACAAACAAAACAATTCTTTTCTTTTTTTTTTTTTATTTTATGAATAGCAATTTGATTGAATTTACTGTGAATATTCTTTAGGAGCATTAATATATTTGCTACATATGTGCATGAGAGTAATGCCCTTATTCAAAAGATTTCTTTTAAAAGTTATCATAAGAATTATTTTTTTCTGATTTTGAGCGAAGTAGTTTCTCCTTTTGTGTGAGAATATTTGATTAAATCACTATAATGGATTGAAATATTTCCCTTTTACACACTTCTCAAGTTCTAGCATTTTAAAATCTGCTTACCCCCAAATGTGAAAAACGAGAAAATTATAGTATTGAAATATTCCATTCCAACTTTATAGCACATCAAGATTGCATTATGCAGTACATGCATGCAAAGTGAAGTGCTTAGGTTTGCTATGTCCGATTTGCTATGACACATACACTACTGGTCAAAAGTTTGGGGTCACCTTCTAATTCAATTATTTCTTTATTTTTATTACTTTAAAAGAGACTGGATAATGATG
>JAQMYM010000019.1:6527343-6537929 GCA_030014255.1 Parauchenoglanis ngamensis | reverse complement strand
ACTAATAAGCACAAGACTAATGCGCAGTAGGTTTAAGTTCAAATCAATCACACCAATGCTACATGAGGCTCACCTAACCACCCTGTGCCCAATCACCCATCATGAGTGTATATTAATGTGCTTTTGTGTACTGTGCGATATCCATCTATTTGTGTGCAAACATGCATACCTCGACCTCACCTGTGGAGTGTGTTGTGCTCTTTGTCCCCTGCATGAAACAGATGTGGGATCATCTCCATGATCCGTTTAGTTGGTTCTGAGATACTGCCCCGATACTCAGGCTGGGCATGGCTCCTCTGGACCACTTCTTGTTTGGCGCTCTCTTTAAGTCGCTTGTACAGGGTCCGGAGCCCCTGGGCTGTCCGAGGCGGCCGCTCTCCTCCCAGGTTGTTGTAGCGCTCGGCTATACTCTCCCAGCACCGGTTCTTGTCCACAATCACGGCATGCTTGTTTGTGTGCTCCTCCAAAATGCGGATGTGCGGTTGAACCAGGCGGAGCAGGTCCAGTTTCTCAGACAGAGTAAAGTTTGAAGAGCGTGCCTTGCCCACCATGCTGCTTGTCATAAACAAAGCAGACATTTTGGTTCTAAGCTGGTCCTGGTTGATCTCGGCTCTGCTTCTTTTCCTCACCTCTTTCAACTAGTCTCTTCTCCCTGGCTTTTCCCCCTGTACTAGTTGTCTGTTTGTCTTGAAAACACTTGCACGTGTGTGAGTTTCTGTGCTGGTTCTGTTACACAGCCACACACTCTCCACGCAAAGAAACGTGAGGGGGGAAAAAATCAGGCTTAACTAGGCCAGCCTCGATTAGGCCCACGCCTATAGGGGAGGGCTCTGCTCAAATTCCTTTCAGCTTAAGCTGACGCAGGTTCAGTAAAGCTGCTTAAGCCTAGCCTGACCTACATAACAAACCCAACTGCATTAGAACAGAAAAATGAGTCTCTCCTGTGGCAAGGAAGACGACACTATAAAATTGCCTTTCTTTTTAAAGAACTATATAGACGCTTAAAAATCAACACAAAACGTGTTACACTTTCCGCGTCCAATTTTGCACAATCCGAGGAGAACATACGGATAAACCTAGTATTAACACTGCATACTATTCAGTTCGCCAGTTTTTAACCAAGCATGGTTTGTCCTGTATTGTTTTACATACTATTTAGTGCGGTAATGTGCGGTTTGGGACGCAGCCAGGAACCGCTTTGTAGCGACTCGCTTTAATGCCTAGGTCCTAGGTTTTTAAACTCCATGCGAGAATTAAGCGCTGGTTTTCGATTTATAATCTATAAAAATAGAGAAATATTTCCTCTCTACATGATTGTGTGACGACTATAACAACAGAATGTGCAAGAGAAACACCAGTTGCTTCTAATTTGAAGGAGGACGTCTCGAGAGACCGCTTCTGTGCTTGAGCTCTGCTTTGGGATCTGCTCAGTGGCTACTGATCATCGGGATGTCAATCAGATGTACCACGCGTGCTGATTGGTTCGTTTCCTTCAAGGGGCGGGCACAATAGGGGGGGCAGCGCAGTTTACGTCCAAACCGGAGCCAGTTAAGCACAAACGTTAGGTTTGTACTGGATATAGCTCTAGGTTTCAAACTCGAACCTGCTCGTCAATGTACAAAATGCCTTAAATTAGATCCGATCTATTATCATTTCTGGCTACAGCGTTTGCCTTTACTAGCCCTTTTCTACAACCAAGCTTAAGCGTCGTCGGTAAGAGCTGGACTTTGAACAGTGTTGAAAGATGTACCAGTAACACGCTTCATAAACATTAACAAAACACCACTGTGTTACAGAATAAAGCTCGTAAAGACTGCACTGTTCCATCTGACTGGCTGTAGGTGAATAATTAGAAATAAAGCAATGACTATGAGAACCGAATTCAGCTTTTTGGCTCGCATGTAGTGTGTCGCGTGTGTTTACATATGTATGTATGTATATCGATAGATAGATAGTTAGATAGATACATGATCAAAAGCCCATTTACAATAGCCGAGCTGTTTGTGTGAATTAGGAGTGCTAAAAACAGACAAGTGTGAGATTACTAATAATAATGTTCAGTTCAGCCCGAAATTATTGGTAAATGTTGTGCATTTGTCCTTTTTACGGAAGCCGAGAACGACCATGTTGGCATTCGTTTTTAATACCGTTTTTCCGTGATAACGAGGAAACTTATTTCTTATACCGAGTTAATTTATTTAGTCATTTGTTTTTATTTTTCATTCATTACTGAATGCATGTGAAATCACGTTCTTATTTTAAGATCAGCTCTTGCACATAATGACTTTGCTTTTTAATGTTTGTAAAGGACAGTAAGTTTTGTGGCATTTAGTGTTATGTGGTTGTTTAGGTATTGTCATTTAGTCATTTATTTATGTTTTCATTCATTCGTTATTGACAGACAGAATGATTGTGTAATCACAGTCACCAGGTATGGTCCATTTCACTATGAGTGCAAGCTCACTGGTGTAACAGTCCAGTAGATGGTGCAGGTGTCTTCCTCATCACAGTGAAAGTGTTGGTGTTTGGACAGGAACACTCCAATAACACATATATGACATAGAAGAAGTGTAGTTTCATAAAATGCACATTATTTCAGGGGGAAAAAAGGGTCTGTTTGTAATTATTTGTATACAGTAAATACCACAATCACACATTGAAACATTAAGCAGTGCAGATAGAAGAGAATAGCATGTGTTCATAACACAACAAAAATCTGTCTACATACTGTATAATACAAACATTAAACATTCATTATGGTAAGAGTGTGTCCGAACTGATCTCAAAATAAAAATGACCTTCCGGGTGAACGTGGTTTCACATTCATTCAGTCTGTCAGTAATTGATGAATTAAAAAATAAGTTATCACAAGAAAACCAGCATTGTTATCTTAACATAAAATAATGAAACAGTTATGAGAAAACGGCATTAAAATATTTCAAGCATGGCCAATCTCGGCTTCCATACTTTTTGGAAAGATTTTTTCTAACCATCACAAACAAGCTGCCGCCACCACAGTTTATACTGATCTGGTCTCTTTCTCTAACGCGCACTGCACAGCCTTAAGTTCAGCCCTCGTCGCTTGACTGACGGGGATACCTCCATGACCATGAAAATGCTAACAGGCTTGCAAAGGTTTTTAATTTTTGGTCGAGAAGCCAAGCGGGGAGGGTGTACCCTAGGCTTAAAGAATAGTGCTCAATGTTCAAATTAGTGGAAAACAAGAACAACCTACGATAAAAATGAGAAATCCTCACTAATAATCTTTTCAAACATCAATCACAACATAAATGCTGCAGTGTTTCCTGTAACCATCCATTTTGACCGATGTGGCCCAGGTGGGTCCTTGGGGTGACCACAGCTAAGCGATATATAAGGTCTGAGTATCTAGGACTCAACGACAAAGTTGTGGGCGTGAAAGTTTTTACTCTCGTGCGAGCTGGAGTGAGCAGTCAGAAATGAAGTGTGTGGAGCAAGGAGAAAAAGTACACAGCTTTTGACCACCACTTAATAACAGAATTTTAGTTCCTGTAAGAACAAAGCACTGCTCGCATGCTTGTTTTCTATTGGCTTACCCTTACAGGATTTGCAAAGGTCTACGTTCATCTAGGTGAACTTGGCCGTGACTGTGCCTGCTAGAAGAAGGGAAGAACGACACCAACTAAACAAGATACGGCTGAAAAGATTATTGATGCCCCTTTTCCATCTTTGCTGGAGATTCATCACCATTCGCAGAGCCTCCAGCATTACCAGTGATCCCTCCCACCCTTCCCATAGTCCGTTTTCCCTTCATGCAGTCTGGAAAAGGTACAGGAGCATCAGCACAACAGCCAACAGGTTACTAAACAGCTTTACACACTGTGCTCACAGCAACCATGATCTGCTTACATCATCTATCCATTCACTTTCACACACACACACTTTCTAACCACGTGCCTTCCCCCAACAAAGACTACACCTTGTAATACTGAACTCTTACTATTAATGCACTATGGACATTTTTTTTCAACATGATCCACTTTTCTGTTACTATTTATTGACCATTTAATTTATTACGATATTATACTTCTTGAGATATTTTGACCTTTTTCTGCACAGATTTGGTCTTGGCTTTAGGAGAAACACGATTCCTTTTTACATACGGACATACACAGAAATGACGATAAAAGGACTTCTGAAATAACTGCAGCAGCAGCAGTCAACAATCATCTGCTCAGCTCTATATGCTACAAAAAAATGATCAGAAGCAACACCATTAAACCCAATGATGTTAGTAGTGTTTAATCAACTCAACTGTTGCAGCTCCACTATTAAAAAAAATAAATAAAAAACTGGCGAATCTTACCTGCGGGCTTTGTGGTGGTGTGTGTACTAGGTAGATCTGGCTGTTGTGGTGAGGGCGAATCTGGAAGCTGCCCTGATTCCTGAGACAAGCTGAGACACTCCAGGCCATTTTCTTTTTTCTCTTCCTGAGCGACAGCACTCAGAACCCTGGCTAAAGCCCTACCCACTGCTGAGACTTTGGCAACAGCTGGAATGTCTACGGTCCTCTCAGACAAGCTCTTCTTCTGCACCTGCACAGGAAAACATCTTTAATTTGTAGTGCAGAGATTATGAATCAGTTCCAACTGGTTCCAACTGTTACCATGCAGAGCAGAGGCCTAGCGTGCTACAAATGCAGCTGAACCTTGAAAATGGAAAACCAGCCACTGTGTCTATCCATCCAGGTCTTGTAAAATGTCTAGTAATCTAATCTAGAGACATGTTACCAAAGAACTGGAATGAACAGTCTTCTATCCTGAAGATTGTCCTGTGACTCTGAAAGCACTAACAATCGAGACTCCTTCGATAAATGTCAAATAACACTTAGAACAAAGCTTTTCTTGGCAGAAAACTTCACAATAGTCAGTGATTACAATTTTTCTTTAACTAACTTTTTTTTTTTAAACCTTTTTCTATTAGTCTAAGATTATATAGAGTGCTCACCATGCAAATGCATGTGTATGAGCAGTTGCAGTAGAAATGATTATGTACTAGAAGGAGCACATAAACATAGTCCTGTCTGTTGATAACTTTTACCGAAAAGGACATCAGCAGTACCTTGTTAAGGACATTGCCAAGTGCTGGTTTGGGTGTCAGTGTTGGTACTTGTCCTGGGCTCGACGTTGGCACAGGCCCTGGGTTCGAGGTTGGCACTGCACCTGTGTTCACTGGGGCAGGAGGTACAAATCTTGGCTTCTTTGCAGCATTGCCATGCAGGAGCTGACTTGGTGCAGCAGACCTGCGCATCCTGTTGTAGCTGATGAGGAACACAACAATAACAATAAACAAGCCATTAGAGGTGTTCTATGCACATTGCATAATGTGTAGTGCTGTTGCCTCACAGCCCCAGGATCTTTCATTTGACCCTGAGCTTGGGTTAATATGTATCTGAGGAGTCTATGTGGCACTGTGTGGGTTTCACCCTGGTTTTCTGGTTTCCTCCCACTTCCCAAAAACATGTCAGTACATTGGCTTTTCTAAATTATCCCTAGGTGTGACCATAATCCCATGACATCCCAACCCGTGTGTATCCCTGCTTTACATTCAGTGTTCCTGGGAATGGATCCGGATGCTGACCTGGATAAAGCGCTTACTGAATATGAACATCAGAGACTGAATTAATGATGCTTCTAAATTATGAGTGTGCGTCAATTAGGCATTATCTCTGCATCTATATGTCAATGACAATTTTTTTCCCCCATACAAATTAAATACACAAGCAAAGGTGTCTGTCAACGTTCTTTTGAACTTTGCATTCTTTTGAAATACCCAGTTCTTGCATTTAGAGAGATCAATAAAGACCTTTTTAACTGTTCACTTAATATTAAATGAACAGCTACGTGACTGAGAAGCGCGTGAAGATCATTCTAACATCCTGATTCCACGACAAACATTTAAAAAGACGATTCTGTTAGAAAAGTCAGTTGTGAAAACTCATTTATGTAATTATGTAATGTGTCGTTATGTAATTACTTGCCTGTTTTGTTTGCTCTTGTCTGTATTTTGTATATCACGTTGATTCAATCATTAGTTTGTAGCTTAGCCACTATACAGCCAATGAAAACTGTGTACCTCTCAAAATGCGCGCAGTTTCCCCCGGAAATGACGCAATGGGGTTTTTATTGGACAGAAAGGTGTTAGTGGTGTTTTATTTTATTTTTTTAACGTAACACCGCTAGTAATACAACTGCAAAATTTTAAGATATGAAGGAAACAACAGTGCAAAGGGAAGCTTGAAATATATTTTGATGCCGTTTCGGTAGACTGAAATTCCACATGCCTCATTTTGCGAAACCAGATACGTCAATCGGCTGCCATCTTGGAGAGGGCAACTTTACATGTTTTGATTCACATCGAACGAAGCCAACTAAGGTTTTCTCCAAAATGGCGACGCAGTGTGCAGTGTTTGTATGTAAGAATCTAGTGAAGCAAAATGAAGCCTTCTTAATCAGTCACGCTTTCCCACTGTTTCGAAAGGGTACCTTAATCTAAGATTTTCAACAAAGTGCACTCTAGTGCCATCTGTGGCCAAAAGATGAAGTGTGGATAGTAATCTACTATGTGCTAGCGGAAGTGGGGTTTAGGGTGGTTTTTCGAGAAAAAGAAAATGTTAACTGGCAATACTATTATAATGCTGTATAAAGACAATAATATCGTAATAGCATCTTTCTAGAAAAGGATACATCTGTTAATATCATTGTGCAGTTGAATTGTTTAATCTGATTGATCAGAAGCTGTTGTTTAATTTTCTACAACCGCAACTCTGACATCAGATGTTGTACATCAAATGATACATGTATATTAATGCCTGGTTCTAATACTTTATCATTTCCATAGTAACAACTCATTACAGGGGACAATAAAATAAACCCAAGTATTTGTTAGTACAGGTGAAGATTGTGGAGTTTTGTCGGCTTTGTCTCTGATATGTTTATCACAGTAGGTAAAGGCCATGTCTGAAACACTTTCACCAAGTGACAGTTTTAACTCTGCTTTAAGTAAACGTATACCTTTAACTTGCCGTGCAATTAACATGAAGTTAATATTGATGAAATGAAGAGTGCAGTGTAAATGGCATGAAGAAAGACAAGACTGGCTTTTAACCACTGAGACACCTGAGAGGGCTTGAAAACTGATGCCTAGCTCGCTTTGCTGTCTGAGAGGTAATTATTTCATTTTGTAGGCAGTGCTGCCTTTTCAGTCTTTTCAGGGGAAAGTAGCTACATCATGCTCACCATGTCACTAGAAGTCACCAGAGGATACCTTGGACTAATTAGCATATTCATTGAATCGTCATCACATTTGCATATCAAAACATGTCTCATGAATTAGGAAGATTTTCTGAGGATAGTGATGAAAAATAGGGTTGAAGGAAATAACTTGTTTTTATTACAATCAGTGATTGGTCGGTGGGAATAATGATGATCAGCTATTGGTCAGAGCGAACAATAGTGATCAGTGATTGGTTGGAGGAAACAATGATGATCAGTGATTGGTCATTGGGAACAATGCTCTTCTGTGATTGGTGGGAGGGAACGATGATGATCAGTGATTGGTCGGAATGAACAGTGTTGAGCAGTGATCGGGTTTTGAGAACATGTGTTTGAATAAGCAGAACTCAGTGAGGTGTTTCACACTGGTGGTGAGTCAAACAAACCTGGCCTCTCAACTCATAACCAGCTGCTGGGATGTGAGCTGGAGAGTCGTTACCGTCTCCTGAAAAAGTCGGGTTGATTTGTCACTAAACTCTTTTTTGAAATAAAGTCATTGAAGTGGTCTAAAAAGTAACCAGATCTAAGTTGCTCTATCCTTTACACCATATACAGTAGCTAGACAAAAAAAAACACATTTCTTTGTTTATGTGTGTTGCTGTGAGTATTGTTCACCTGGATGAGGGTTACAGAACTACCACTGTAATATCTAACCAAGCAGGTGCTCATCAAGCTAATTCTACTCAATTCTACAGCCCTGGATCAAAGATGGCCCATGATGCTACATCATTACAGTATTTCACCATGTGAGTGCACTTTGGAGACAGGGTTGGATGGAGGCAAGGCCATGGGACTGAAAGGAGAGGATGGACATCTTTTTTTCATCTGTTTACCACATGGCAAGGCTATCAACAATGAATAAAATTGAATATCATGTTCTGAGCACTATGAGCCTTTCAAACAGTTTTCAGAAGCAGTCCGAACAGAACATAAACAAAAAACATTTTTCTAACTTCTGATAATGCTGCATAGTCTAATAGATCAGTATATAATAGCCCCCTCATTAGTTTTGATGGATGATGTTGACAGATTTAATTATTTCACATCAATGCCTCAGCATGAAATAAATGAATAGTAAAATAAGTAAATGCAGATATGATTGAATAAATGTTTAAATAAACAAGTAAATATTTAACATTTGAATTGATTAATTAATTATGGGTGTCTTTGTGGTGTAGGGGGTAGTGTTGCTGTCTGACAGCTTCAGGGCCCACGGTTTAACCCTGAGATCAGGTTACACTTTGTGTGGAGTTTTGCACGTTCTTTCCATGTTCTCATGGGTCTCCTCCAGGTTCTCATGGGTCTCCTCCAGGTTCTTGTGCTGCTAGGTGGACTGGCTATGATAAATTGCCCTGGGCGTAAACAAGTGCGAATGTGTGTGTAAATGGTGCTCTATGATAGACTGGTGTTCCATCAAGGGTGTATTCCTGCCTCGCACCCAGCGTTCCAGGAATAGACTCTAATTCCATTTCAACCTTAAACTAAACTTGTTACTTTTAGAAGATTTAATTTAACAACAAAAACTACAAATAGCATAAATAATGTAAACTAATATGTAGGTCATTATTGTTTCTGATCAAATTAAGGCTACAGTAATTTAAATAATCACTGTGGTGAGCAGAAAAGCGTCACGAAATGCACCAAACCTGCAGAAAACCACATTGGGATTCAGGAATCTGAGGCTCAAGCGGCCACAGGCTCACCAAAACTGCACAACGTATCTGTGTAGGACCAATAGAAAGTGAGTGAGAATTTCCAAGAAGAAGTAAAGCATCAGGTTCTTCCAGAAGTGCGTGTGGCGCTGTGATGTGCTTCAGTTCAGCCATGATGCTTATAGTCACACTACTTTTCTCTCAGATGTATGAAACGGTTAATTGGCTAAATGCTTGTTCTAGGTCAGGCTCACCTTGAAGACTATTAGTCAGAATTATGCACCTTATGCACTGGTTTTCCTTGGGGCATGCTAGAGACTGTTTTTCTAAGAATAGCTGTGTCCCATGATGCACACTGAAATGTTTGCCTTTGTGATAAACAGATGTAAGATCACCAGGACTACAGCAGCCCTATTCGGTTGATGTAATATCAGCATGGGAAAGACTCCCTATGGGGTTCCTGCACAGTGTATCGTGGATGTTTATGTGTTTGCACAGCAGAGGTAGGGAAAAAAACATACTTGGTTTACAGGCACTTTCTCTTTTCATTAGAATATGTGGATGCATTAAAAACGTAGGATAAGATCATGTCACGCTCCCTGCCAACACCACTAGAAGACAAGCTACCGCTTCGTCCGTTACCACAGCAACGACGGACGCACCAGCAACTACTTCCGGAGTGAAGGCGTCGCTCCAGGGTCTCGGGATATAAACATGGAAGTATGCTGGTGCGTCCGTCGTTGCTGTGGTAACGGACGAAGCGGTAGCTTGTGTTCTAGTGGTGTTGGCAGGGAGCGTGACAGATCAGCTAACACTCCAGAAGCTCCTCCTCCTGTGAATTTTGACCCTGATATCTCAGTTTCTCCATTTAACAGCTGGCAGCCATGTTGTTACCAAGGCAACCAAAAGCTTACCCTCGTTGGTCTTATAAGAAGAACAGAGCATGAAACAGAAAGACAGGTCTGACAGGTAAGAAGGGTTTTCTCTTCATTTTGCAAGCTTTTCATGTGGTTATATTCACAAAGTTTATTCATTTTTGCATTTTTGGGGTCTTTGACTTGTCGTGGCTTGTGTTGTTGATTAATCTTTGTCTCAGGATGAAATGTAAAGTCGGTTAAAGCACAGTAATAGAGTAACAATTAAAGAAATGAATGGCGTGTCCTCGAGGCATCCGTGCCATACGATTATTCACAGTGCTTGATTTAGTGTCTTTCTGTATGTGGGTCTAAAATACCTTCGCATCATGTTTATTCTATAGTATTATTCCACAGTATTTGTATGTCTGTCTGTGTGCAGCATGGGTTATGACGTGGAGCGTTTTGTGGGCTACGTGAATGAAGGTTTGCTGTGCTGTGTGTGTCGTGACGTGTTGGAGAATCCTCTGCAGGCTCCATGTGAGCATGCTTTCTGTAGGACCTGCATTCATGCCTGGCTTGTGAACCATCATAACTGCCCCGAGGATCGTCTCCCCCTTAGCATCGCCAACCTGCGGCCGCTCTATAGGTACTTAGACCTGACTGAGAACATATCCGTCGTCATGGTTCACGTGGTATCAGGAGTGACTAGATCATTTTTAGTACAATAAGACTATGCATGCCCGTGCCTTCACCATTCTCGTGCT
>JAQMYM010000019.1:6507215-6523689 GCA_030014255.1 Parauchenoglanis ngamensis | reverse complement strand
CCTGTAGCAGGCATCAAATTTGAAATGTGCTCATTTAGTGGATAAAGGTGTACAATTTCCCAGTTTGAACATTTATGATGTTATCTTTGTTCTGTTGTGAATAAAATATTGGTTCATGTGATTTGAATCAACTTTTCTGTAATTCAGGTTGTGTGTGTATATATATATGTGTATATATATATATATGTATATATATGTATGTATGTATGTATATATATGTATATATATAATATATATATATATTATACAGCCATAAAATCACTAAACTTTCACATTTGATCAGAAAAAATCAATTCTAAGCCTGTCCGACTTCTAGCTGTTTACTATGAATATAAGACAATTTTAAAAGAGGTTTGTGTTTTATAGGACTGAATTGGATTGTAAGGTTGAGGAAGTGAGACGTGAGATGGAGTCCCGGCTCAATTCTCAGAGGAGACACATGGTACAAAAGCAGAGCCTACTGAAAAATGAGGTGGATGAGCTCAAGGTATTACACACACACAAACACAAATCACTTTTATTGGTTTTCCTTCTCGAGTGTGCTCAGTTAATGCGTGACTAGGTAACTGTAAGAGATTTTTAAAGGAATATTACCAGATTTGCATTTCTTAACCCATCTACTTTTTGTAACAGCCTTTCAAATTTTGCGTTCAGGACCAACTATCCCGTGTGGTGTCTGACGTGTGTGCTTTATTGGGAGCAGAGAGAACACGCAGAAAAGAGCTGGACAGGGCAGAGCTTGGGAAAGCAGAGCTTCTTGAACATCTGAAAAACGAGGTTCTCAAACCAGGCACTCAAACAGTGATGCGTTATGATGAGGAGCATTGTAAGCAAAACCCACATAGCCTAACGTTAGACTGCCTCAAGAAGAAGAGTAGAGATGTGACGGTTCTATGAAAACCAAAACACACGACTGCATAATTGAGGGCCTGCTAACTGCCAAATCCTACTGGTGCAGATACATGCTGCTAACCAACTACGGTTCAACAATATAGTAGCATTTTTCACAAGAATATGAGAGGTTTTATATTATCTGAGAAGTTTTATAAATGTCTAGAGATTTTCAAAAACAGATTAAATGATTATGGACCTTCACATATTTTCAAGAGGATTTATTTCACATTTTCTCTAACCGGCTCACAATAAAATACTTTGCAAAGTACCACAATGTCTTTCTTGAAAAACAGCACTTCCTAGCAAACACCTACATATAAAAATGTAAGCTTTTAAACGTCTCATATTCACATGTCAGATTTAAAAGATATTAAACCCAATTGGATATTCACAGAATTTTAATCAGCTTTTGACAGAAAAAAAGACAACAAATATAACAATACAATAAATTCATATACTGATTCTCTATGTCCACATCCTGATTGGTCCTTTAGAGCCAGGTGGCTGAGTCTTGGATAGTGTACGGTTATTAGCGGGTGAATGAGCGTACATGTCGACCTCGTCCACCTCCGCTCCCGCTGCTGCTGAATTTCCCTTGACCACGCCCACTATTACTTACTCCACCACCGCCTACACCAAGTCCTCCACTTAGCCAGGAAAGGCCAGTGCCTCTTCCTCTGGGGGCGCGGTCTCGCGGAGCCAAACGGTATGCGCCTGAGGAAAGTACAGAAGAACCAGTAAAATGTTGCAAAGATTTCCAAAAACCCCTCTAACACCACGGTTATTTAAATTTACTCACCAACTGCAAAAGCCTGAACCTCAAAGTCATTAGCCTCATGTAAAAATGTATGTATTATTCAAGAGACTAAATACTGTGACTTGGTTAACCTTAAGTCACATGTTCAGGGTAATGAAAGTTTAGTATGTAGTCAGCAGACTGTTTTTGTTTATACAAGTCAATTAAAACCAAGAAATATACAATATATATCTACATGAGTTTAACATGAGTGTACCTGTTGGTGGCTGCCTCGAGGGTAATGGTCGTGTAAAGTTACTTTGTGCTCCTCGGGGTTCACTGTATGTCCCTCTGTGAGTGACTGTGGTCACTGGAGCACTCCACGTGGAGCCCCGCCCACCTTCACGGCGAGGATAATTACCTTAGAAACGAACAAATAAATGCAAAGGTCAATTTTCAAAAGCTATAAAACTCCAGCGACAACAAGATCCGTATATGCGTTGAACTATTCTGAGCTGGACATACTGGCAAGCAGTGCGCTCTTGGGTGCGGGTGGTGTGAAGAAGCGGGTGTGGCTCTGGAAGCCCCGTCCTCTGGTTCCACCAGTGAACAGGCCTCTAGCGGGTGGCTTGGCCCCTCCCCCTTTGAGAGGGCGTTTGGGTAGAGCCAAGCCTGCAGGTATGCTCACTTCCTTGAACTCTGCAGCCAAGAAGTCATCCACGTGCATAGACGGCGGCCGGCTCGTGTTCTGTTTGCGCTGCCTGAAGATGTCATGCGGCCGGCCGAGCTGGTTGAAAGCGCCACGACCACGTCCGCGAGGAGCCACCATGATGTGAGCACGCTTCGCCGGCTCCACATACTCCGATTTGCCACTGCAATAGATACAGAGATCCAGAGAGATCCAGAATAATTCTGAGTCATTATTGAAGGTTATTCTATATTTCAGGTTAGTCTGATTGAATTGAACAGTGGTGTTCTTCGCCCTTCTTTAGACAGGTGAGATGCATGAATCACAATAAACTGAGCCAAAGGACAGAGCTGTAGCGCTGCCGGATTTCAACGTGTTCTCTGGACCAGTGAACGAACAGAAATGTGACAGATAAAATGTTTTAAACTAATTATTTTTATAATGATCTAATTATTGACAGAACTCCCATGCTAGGGTGATTTTTGTGATTTCTACATGTACTTTGCAAAGCTTTTCCCATCTGATCAGTGAATGAAAGTGCACGTGTCTTGTGTGTACCTAGAGGTGATGAAGGTTTCATGTTTGTGCTTCCCCAGTCTAAAACCCTTTGCCGGTTTGCTGTGGCCTGGTGAAGTAGGCTCGCTGAGGAACGAACGGTCTAACTCGGCCTTCAGGTTAAGATCGGGGCAGCATTGCTGCGCCAGCGCAACCAGGTCCACTTTAACCTGCAAGGCAACAAAACACACAAACTCAAACAAACATGTAATATTTCAGTACAAATACAGAGCATAGAGCATAGCACATCCCTCATTTTAAAGTAAATCTGTTTAGTCATCTAATGGCCACCGCCACCTTTCTCACATAACACTAGTGACTGGAAACTGGTAATAACTAAACTGTGAGAGGGTGAAAGATGAGGGGGAAAAAGGAAAAATAAGGAAAGCAACATGCTCACCGTGTCCTGGTCTGTCTCCATGTCATCTGACTGGAATGGAGAATACCAAAGAGCCCTCAGTTGATCATCCAACAGATCAGACAGAATATATACAGTTCTTTGGGGAGAGAATACACACAACCACACATATCAAGGACAAACATCCGAGCATTACGTTAAACATCACCAAATAAATTAAAATGTAGAACTCAACAAGCAGGTGACAGACTCCCTCTAATACCTGTTGTTAAACTGTGTCTGGAGTGGTTCTGGAGAAGGCAGCGTTGGCTCCGTTTCAGGTTCTGCTTGGCCCATAGTATCTCCAGTACTTTCCACAATCTGCCGGAGACCCACCACATTCTCCAGCAGAGCTTCCAACGAGTCATCCTCTTTAAGGAGCTCCTATGAAAGTTTAGTCATAACACAAGCATTACATGCAAGATGCACCAAAAAAGTTCATACTCAGCCAGACAGCACTTCCTTATTAGGCCAGATTTACACTTGCTTTTAAGGACACATACATATACGCAAGATGGAGGCCGTTCATTCAGAATATTATTGTTTTAAATTGACAAGATGGATGCGTGAGGCGCAGTATCAAGACTGGTGCAGTACAGGGCTGCGACAACTAATCAACAAAATCGATATGATGATAAATATAATTGCCAATGAATTTCAACATTGACTTGCTGGTCCATGTTGATATCATAGCATGTTAATACTGCTATTACCATTGTATATTTACTAACTCGGTACAAGAAATAAAGGATCCACACACTTTCTACGTTAACACGTGGGACTTGTGTCCTGAAAAGCATGGTAGAACACTCACGTGACACACGGCTTGCTGCTTCTGATGTAAATGCTCACATTTATTGAACCAAGAGTATCTTGGTGCCTGTATTCACCACGTCTAGTGTAAAATGCCATTATTTTTCACCCTTTTCTCCCCAATTAGGTCACCTGACTATTCCCACCCAGCAGCTATCAACCAGGGAGGGTAAAGGCTAACACGTGCTTCCTCTGAGACACGTGAAGCCAGCAAATCGCATCTTTTTGAGCTGCTGCTCAGCATTATGGGGCAGCGTAACATAGATTGAGGCATATTTCACAGATGCCTGAAATTAGTTTCCCTCACTCTGATTGTCAGGGAAGAGCGCGTATGCCATCCCTCCACTCAGACAGCCTGGCAGGTTTTGCTCCCCTGGCATTGTCCATATTGGAAAATACGTAAAATCGGTTCTTATACTGACGCACTTCATACCGTGATGTGTTTCTCCAACTCTGCAAGCGGATGTTCGGTGGAATCAGCTTTCCACTGGAGCAGCTGTTTCATATCACTCACGTTCAAAGCCAAAGAGCGCGAGTCCATATCTTCATCCTGTTACAGTACAAACAGTCAAACACATCCTACACTCTTTGTCTCTTTCAAATGCACATCCATGCATGAAGCTTGATGTTAACAAACGATTCTGGCTTCATTTCAACAAGAAACAGCAGGAAATGATTTTGTTGCTCACCACTGAGTCATTGTTGAGGATCTGCCGTAGGAAGTCCAACAGAGCAGAAAGCAGTTCAGCCGATTCTTTGTTAAAAGACGCGATTTCTCTCCGGAGCAGTAATGACACGGCAGAATTGTGCTTCTTCAGTGAGCTGCAGCATAAACAGCATGTTAAACCATGTGTTGCAAAACCAGAGTCAGCAATCGGTGAACTGCTGCATGTACACACTGGTTATTTAAATAAAAGCATATTGTTACCTCTTCAAGTGATAGAGCCCATAGTCATGTTCGGTCAGGAACATCATTGTTCGGAGGCAAGTGAGCTGGAGAGTGTAGCTGCTGTGTGTGTGTCTGAGCACCTCCAACATTCTGTCGCATATACCCGGCATCATGTCCTTTGAAGGCAAGGCATTAGCCAGCTGCTCTGCCTCAGACACACACACCTCCCCTGAGCCACTCACAATCAGTGAAATGTCCTGGTCACACAGTGATTGGATAATTGAGGCTATCAGTTCAGCGTTCTGTTGCACCGACAGGTTGGCATCCGCCAGTGGGAGGAGCATCGCAAGCAGTGTCGACATCATCTCGACTGTTTTGTCTTCAGGCCGCCCCTCGCTCCGCACCTCGCTGCGTATGGCTCCGCCCAGCAGAGCCAACATGGCTGCCTTACAGGAGCGCTGAGACACCAGTGAATCTAGCAGGCCTAGTAGCCTTGTCAACTGCGAAGTCACGGCTTCCCTAAACAGAAAATAAAAATAATGTGAGTAAACAAACTGCTTAATACATCAAATATAAAAGAATGTCAAATTGCAGTAAATATCACACATGAGCACATTTCAGTCATGCATGTGCAATCCTGATACACAGCTTACAGTTGTATCTCTTCATGCAGCTGCTCCAGCAGGGTCTTCATGACGAGGGTGGCAGTTGGTGCTGCTAGGTCGCAGAGCTGCACACACACTCGCCGGAGGACAGACAGGAGAGGTGGGCAACTGCTCACACACACACATCGCAGCACCTCCTGTAAAGTACGTGCCTGAGCATGCAGATGCATACTCCACAGCTTACGTGTGTTCATCGCCACTCCAATGTCTTGGACTGACAAAGCCTGCCATGTAGAGAGAACAATGTATGTCATATTTAAACAGCAAAGTCATGTGAGCTTACTACGCTGCAACTCGTAGAATCAAGGGCATGTCAATGTGTAAGATCCAAAACCACAAAAGAGTGAACCTTCCCATTAGGCAAGGAAACAAACAAAAGCCAATATATCGCTTTACTCTGGATTTGTCTGTATTTTTCTCATCAATTCACTCCAGTTGTATGTGTGTAGTACCTGTGTGGTCTGCATGGGCAGCGGTAAAGGCAGTAGCTCCGATAACAGACTGAGGCTGCTGTAAATGTTCTCTGGTGCAGCGGTAATGGAGTTGAGCACCTCTTTCAGCATGAGAGACCAACTGTTTGCTGCCACGGTTTCCTCAGAACCTGTCTCCTGTTTGCTCACAGCGTGTGTGAAAGTCAGTAAAATATCAGTGATGTCACTCTGCAGGCGCAGCTCCTCAGCATCCAGGTGTCCCAGCGGCGTGGAGCATGCAATCGTATGCAGGGTAACGCACACGGCCGGGACGCGCGCATCCCTGAACTCGCATGCGCCGCCATGCAGCAGCTCGCTTAGCATTGCTCGCATAAGCCTTAGCGCGCAGGACGCTAGTGACATCATCATCAGGCGCTGTGGCGTGGGGCCCAAGGGTCCGTGCAATCGCCAGGTGGGTAGTAACACAGAGGTCAACTTTTGGAGGACTTTAATAAAAGTGTCCATTCCTTCAGCGCTGAAGAGTGTGATCACTGCCTGGTTCCACTTCAGATCCTTCTGCTGGCCTATATACATGAAACAGTTTTATAATAAATGTTCACTAGGGCTGCACACACACTGATTTATTTTGAAAAATATAGCTTTGAAGAAAGTAGAGCCATAATGATATGAATTGAAAAATACATACTCTGCGTTTATACATGCAGTCCCCTCTAAAAGTATTGGAATAGCAAAGCCAAGTCAACTGATTTTGCTACGTACTAAAGACATTTGGGTTTGAGATCATAAGATGAACACGAGACGATAGATCAGATTTACGGCTTTGTCTTCCTGATATCTACATCTAGACGTTAAACACCTTTGGTTTTAGACTACCCAATAATTAGGGGCAAAATGTTGAACAGATACTCTTAAAAGAAATTAAATGAAATAACACTTAATATTTGGTTGCCTATCCCTTGCTCACAGTAACTGCATCAAGCCAGCAACCCACTGACCACCAAACTCTTGCATTATTCTTTTGTGATGCTTTTCCAAGCGTTTCCATTTTGTCCTGGAGGGTTTCTCCCTTGAATCTTCTCCTCAGGATGTGAAATGCATGCTCAGCTAGGTTAAGTTCTGGTGATTGACTAGTCCAAAAACCTTCCACGGTTTTCCCACATGAAATGCTTTGTTGTACTGGCCATTGTATTGCTGCATGATGAAGTTGGTCCCAATTAGCTTGGATGCTTTTGTCTGTAAATTGGCAGACAGTATGTTTCTGTAGACTTCTGAGTTCATTCTGCTGCTACCGTCATGAGTTACATCATCAATAAAGTTTAGTGAGCCTGTTCCAGAAGAAGCCATGCAAGCCCAAGCCATGACACTACCTCCAGCATGGCTGCCTGATAAGCTTGTATGTTTTGAATTGTGAGCTGATCCTTTCTTTCTCCACTTTTTGGTCTTTCAGTCACTTTGATAATATTGGTTGCAAAACTTTTGTGGCTCATCTCTGAATTTCTTTGTGAATTTCAATCTGGCCTTCAGATTCTGGCTGCTGATGAGTGGTTTGCATATTGTGGTATGGCTTCTATATTTCTGCTTGCAGAGTATTCTTCAAATGGTGGTTTGTAATACCGTCACTCTAGGTTGTTGTTGATGACACTGACTGTTGATTTGGTGTTTTTGTTCACAGCTCTCACCGTGTTTCCATCATCAACTACTGTTGTTTTCTTTGGCCCACTTGTTTGCTGTCTGGTTGTTGGTACACCAGTGGTTTCTTTATTTCAGGACTTTTCAAATTATTGTACTGGCTATGCCAAATGCTTGAATTATGGCTCTAATTTTCCCTCTTTTCTCAACTTCAAAATGGCTTGCTTTTCTCCCTTAGACAGTTCTCTGGTCTTCATGCTGGTTTATCGGCAAATGCAGTCTTTATAGCCAAAAACCAGGGCTCAAACCAAGAGTAGACATTCAGAGCTATTAACTGTTTTAAAAAAATCTATCTAACAGGGCAGACCTGTGCAACAAGAAACAATTCCCAGTCACATGTTCCAATAGTTTTGTTAACTTGAAAAATGGGTGTGTTCAAACAAAAGGTGCCATGTTCAAATTTGTTTAACACATCTAGATTTAAACATCAGGAACTGGAAGCTGAAATTCTGTTTTATCATCTCATGTTCATATTTTGATCTCAAGTCCAAATGTCTTCAGTGTTCAGCAAAAACAAAAGAATTAGCCTTACCCTTCCAATACTTTTGGAGTCTCATTTTACAATAATCTCATCAAGGACATAAATGTCATGGCAATATTTGGCTTTGAATGATCTCTTTCTGGGGCAATGACCTCTGTGTCAACACAAAAAAGGGTTTGTCTAACAGCACTCATTGGACTGACCAACACACAATGCGATGCGAAAGTCCAAGGAGCTCAGTGCAGATCTGAGAAGATGATCACCGATTTACACAACTCAGGAATGTCTTTTGGAGCCATTTATAAACTGCAGATTCCAGCATCATCAGTTCAAACAATTGTAGGTAAGTACAAATTACTGGGAGGTGTAGCCACTTTGCAGAAAGAAGACCAAAACGGTCACCCTCAACTGAGAGGCAACTGGTTCAGACTGTCAGGAACAACCCAGGAACCATCAAGGCACAGGCCTGCCATGTACTAGAAGCTGCTGGAACACTGTCCACAGTCAAGAGAGTTTAACAGCTCCGTGTACAGAGAGGCTGCCGTCCAAGTAAGAAGCCCCTGCTCCAAAATCAACACCTTCAAGCTTGCAGCTGACCACATGGATAAAGAAAAAGCCTTCTGGAGGAAAGTTTTATGGTCAGATGAGACAAAAATTGAATTGTTTGGCCACAATGATCAGAGGAACACTGTACCAACTGTTAAGCATGGTTGTGGTAGAATCATACTCTGGAGCTGTTTTGCTGCCAGTGGAACTGGCGCATTGCACAGAGTGCATGGAATAATAAAGAACCTCAGTTTTCTTCAGCATAACCTCAAACCATCAGCTAAATGGTTGAAACTTGGACACAAGGAGTGTTACAACAGGATAATGCATCAAAGTTAGTTATGGAATAGATAAAGCAGGCTAACACTAGGCTTAAAACATGTTCTGACCTCAAACCTATCAGAAATATGGGAACTGTTTTTAAAAGTCGGGTCCATGTCAGGAAGCACACAAATTTAACTGAACTCTACCAATTCTGCCAAGAAGAGCGTTCAAATACCCAACCAGAATACTGCCAGGAGCTTGTTGATGGCTACCAGAAGCGTCTGGTCAACATGAAACATTCTAAGGGTCACTTAACCAATGTATGTACAATTTTGAACTTACAGTACGTTGATTTCAGAAATACAGTTCAAAATAATCATTGAAAGCCCAATACTGCCATGACATTCATGTCCACGATGTATGTGTGCACGCACCTGGCACAGTAGCTGGTGGACAGGCGATGTGACAAAGCACTCTGAGAGAACTGACGAGGCCCACTCCGTCTGGCGTCATTACGTTCTCCAGATTCTAACACAAGGAACAAAATCTCAGTTATGCATGGGCAATCATTAAGTAGCTTGCCCACAATATATAGGGTCATTTCACTGTATTAATGCATGCATTAGTCCTAATTATACACAAACACTGGCCCTACTTTATTTTAAACTTCTTTAATAACTGTGCGCTTACACAATGAACTATACATGCAATGATAGATAGAAGCAAAAATGGATTAGAGCAGTACATAACTCTTGTAGCATATGTGCTACAATCGGCATAATAATACATAGTAATTCATAGTATTACACAAATCTTATTTGAAAACAAGAAGTTCTTACAAATGTAATTACCCTTCCCCTTAAACCCAAGAGACCAGATGTCCTGGTACAATAATCAAGATACACTGACTGAACACTTGTTTAAGAGAACCTGAACACCCACTAATTCATGCAATTTTCCAATCAGTGAATCACGTGACGGCAGTGCAATGCATAAAATCATGCAGATACACGTCAAACAATTTCAGTTAATGTTCAAAACAAACATTAACACCAAACATCAGGATGAGGGGGAAAAATATGAAGCATTGAAGATTGAAAAAAAAAGACCAGACAAGGTTTTTTCCCCATTTTCAACTGTTCAGCCTGTGGTCCCTGTCGCCTCGGATTCCTGTTCTTCTGACAGGAACAGAAACAGATGTAATCTGCTGTCGTAATCCAACCGTTTGGTGTTTTGTGCATTGTAATATGATTTTCTGCTCACCATGATTGAAAAGAGTGGTTATTTGAGTTACCGCAGCCTTCCTGTCACCTCAAACCAGTCTGGCCTCCTCTGACCTTGCTCATCAATAAGGCATTTCTGCCTGTAGAACGGACACTTGTTGGATGTGTTTTTCCCCACCATTTTGGGTAAACTCTGGAGATTGTTGTCTGTAAAGATTCCAGGAGATCAGCAGTTTCTGAAATACTTAAACCAGCCTGGCACTGACAACAATCCCATGGTCCAAGTCTCTGAGATATTTGAAACACGATATTTTCCCCCGATTCCTATGTTTGATATGAAACTTAACTGAAACTCTTCAGCTGTATCTGCCAGTGGCCAGTGAGTGTACAGTTGTTTACTTAAGGACAGGCTCAGGGGAAATAAAAAAATAAATGGGAAAAAAAATCACTTTAACTTCATGCTTTCCTCTCTTTCTCTTTTCAAATAATTATAAAGCCTAAATCAGAGCATCTTTTCTATTACAGTGGTTAATCAGACCTGTTTGATGTAATCAATAAGGGCTGGTATGCCATTCATATCAAAACGTAGCTTCTCCAGTGGCTCCAGCCATTTACTCAGCTCTGAAACAGACGTCACATCACCAACTTAGCCAAGAAAAGCTATAAATTATACAAATTGATTACAAAGTTAAAGTGAGATTTATATATGGTTTTCTTTATTGTGTAGTACAGAAGCCCTGACGTCCAAGTTGTGAAAAAAGCATTGAGAAGCTATGCTGTTATTTAGAATATGATCTAATAGACTTCATTCATTAGTTCAACATATTTATTTTGTTATTTTCACTGGACTCTGTATTTTGAACACAAGTTCAAGAATGTTCTGTTATCTCGACATATTTTATTTCAATTTGAGAACATTTCGATTCTCATTATTTTGACCTAATAAAACATTATTTCAATACATCTTGTTTCAATAATAAGTTCTTTTGACAACACATTATTATTATTATTATTGATACATTGTCATTTTTTTCAACTTAACTCATTTCAGCATATTATGTCCTTATTCTGACATACCTCAATATTCTGAATCTGACAAACACATTATTTTACTTTAATAAACAACACCTCAACATCATGAATGGCTTTGGTAAGATTTTTAGGCTGCTGAGAAGCAGATTTATGGCTCACCTTGAAGTTTTGCGTTGTTCTCGTCGGCTCTGCATATAGTGAGTAATGGAGCAGCATAATGTTCCATCATTCTCAGCTCAGCAGAGGTCTGGGCCACCAGCAGCACGAGCATGCAGGCATAGTTGTATGTTACAGATTTTCTGGCTTTTCCCTCCCTAAAAAATAAACCGATTCAATGAGGCACATATGCGCAGGATAAACCCTAGCTTGTTCTGCTAGTATCTGTTGTGTGGTGTGTATATTGTGTGGTGCGCTCACCCCTGTCCCTCTTTAGCATGATGCTCCAGCAGGTTGACCAGGCAGCTGAGATTAACGTCCAGGCTGAGCACGTGCGAGACGGCGTTTCGTCCTGTGCTGCTGAAACTGATCAGATACAAGCTGTGGAGTGTGGACAACACCTCAGGATTGTCACCTTCATCAAGCTCCAGGCCATTCAGCTCTGCGACAGCTTGCAGGGCATGCAAGGCCTGCATTAACCACACCCAAAAGCCATCGTCCAACGAGTTCTCCGTGCCAGTGGCAGTTTCCTCCCCTTCCGCCTCCAACAGAGGGGTCATCGGTGCCAGGTGAGCCAAGTGTGTGAGGGGAGCCACGTGTGTGAGAGGAGTGAGCAGACGTAACAGGACGTTGGTAGGCTCGTGCTGGCTCAGGAGGAATAAGAGGCCCTGCTGGGATTGGGACAAGAAACGCAGCAGCTCGCGTACGGCCTGCAGCACTCCCACATGGCTGCACGTGGCTGGAGAGGTCAAGACGACCGCCAGAGATTCCAAGAAGTGGGTTGCATGCATAAACCTGTAAGAAGAAGGAGATTCATTACAGACTTCGTAGATGTCCAAAATCTGGGTAACATGATCGCACAAATAACAACACGAGCAATAAAAACACTGGGCCTCATTTATCTATCTTTCAGTCAAGCTGTGTATAAATGATTTCACACGTCAAGCTGAACTAAGAATTTCAGCTAAAGTCCAACCAACCGTGGCCCTAAGGTTAGAGAAGTGGGTTTGGGACCAAAAGGTGTGGAAAGGAGTGAATAAACAGCGCATTCCCTTCCCTCTGCATCCACGGCTGAAGTGCACCTAACCCCCAACTGCTCCTGTGGCTGCCCACTGCTCCGAGTGTGCAGATGCTAGACTAATAATAGGTACTGCTTTCATTTCCCGCAATCAGGGGACATACCAAACCTTGCATGTCTTGCAGAAGTGTGTGTGTAAGTCCAATAGCTTTGGCTAACATGGTTCTAATGAGCATAAAAATCACTAATAATTAAAAAAAGTGTTCATTAAACATAGATATACTAAATTTTGCTAACATTAGCCTGATATAACGCCTGGGGTGTGGTGTGGTGTGAATCACCTATAGAGTGTTGGATAAGGATCGTCTCGCTCTGGAGGGCCAGTAATGCGGGCAGTTGTGGGAAAAGCCTTGCCAGGTGGCTGCACCATGCAGTGAGGCGCTGTTTCCAGCAGGTGGAGCAACTCTTCTAGCAAACCTTGCAGCCTCTCCAGATCAGCCTCTGAAAGGGAATTGGATTCCAAAAGCGTGTCCATGTCCATCGGGCTCCCCGGCTCCGCCTCGATGTTTTCCCTGTCTCCCTCCTCTCCCTCTCTGTCCGTGCTGTCTCTCTCCCGCTCACCTCCTTCTCGTTCTCTTTCTCCAGCCTCACCTTCTGCAGGATGGTGCTCAGCCCACACACCCGCTGTTTTCTGAAGGTCAGTCAGCACTTCGTAAAAATGTCCCTTCTGCACGATGGCAGCACCTGCCGTCGCCACTCGGACAGTCTGGTCCAAGAGAAAGAGCTCGAGCAGACGCTGGTAGCCGCTGGTGCTTTCGTTGTCTTGTTGGCCCGATCTAATCAGTGCCTCCATGCCAAGTGGTTCGCTTATGATGCTGTCGAGGGAGCGCAGAATGCTGAGTTTCAGTGTGGATGACACATGATCGGCAAACAGGAGGTCCAGCAGACGACCCACGATTCCCTTCTGCAGCAGGGCCTGCACAGCCTGAGTGCCACACTCAGCCAAAGATGACGCCAGTTTGGCGCCTGCTTTCAGTTGACGCAGGTTCAGGGCGATGGGCTGTGCCAGGGCTAAGTCAAGATTCAGCGCTGTGGACGTCCATACAACCAGCAATTTCAGCTGCTCCTTCTGGCCCTCTGAGTCCTTAACCGCCAAGAAGCTCAATCCTTTCACTAGCAAAGCAGCAACTTCCTCTAATGCTGTTACCCAGCCTGCACCGCGCTCCGACTCAGGCCCATCCCCCCAAGCCTCTAGCAGTTCCGCCAACTTAGCTGCAGATTCGGCCCATGGCGACGTTTGGTCCTGAAGTTCTGTCGCCTTAAGAGAATTCAATTCGGCCTCGTAGCGGGTGATATGGGG
This sequence comes from Parauchenoglanis ngamensis, assembly GCA_030014255.1. NCBI lineage: Eukaryota > Metazoa > Chordata > Actinopteri > Siluriformes > Auchenoglanididae > Parauchenoglanis > Parauchenoglanis ngamensis. The sequence continues at coordinate 6,509,852 of JAQMYM010000019.1, read as the reverse complement.
TGCGGTGAAGTGCTGCAGGGGGCGGAGCTCACGTTCGTACGGATCGTACTGGACAGTGGGTAGTGATGCGAGGTCCTCGGGGGTGCAGTCCAGATCGAAGGCTGGCAGTTTAAATGCCCCACTCTCAAGATCCTCCTCGTCACTGGAAATTTGCTCATAGCCATCATCACCTACAGAAAGTAAAAAGTTCACATCTAAAACATCTAAGGAAGTATTTACACTAAACAAACTAGTTCGTTATTGCGTAAAATAAAACTAAATAACCCAATAAGAAAAACAGAGTATGCCCAGCCCGCATGCAACATCTCAGAATCTGCTTGCTTTCGTTATTGATCTAGGACTATCCAACCAGATTTCTAGACTTCAAGTACGCAAAGCAGAACGGGCATGAGTATGAGCTTGAGACAGGGCCATACTAGAACCCGCAGGAACAAGTTCCATGCTTTAGCTCGGGGGAGGCGGTTAAACATGCAGTGTGATTTTAGTTACTTCCTCTCTGCGCTCAGGTTAATGTGTGAGCATGCTGGGAGAAACACATCCGCACACACGCCTGAGGGACACACACCGTGCGCCTCCCCTACCTTCACCATCATCCTCCATCTCCTCCTCACCCTCTTCTTCATCCTCCTCCTCCTCCTCTTCCTCCGGCTCACTTCCCTCAGAGCGGGCATCGTCGTCTTCATCCTCCCCTGCTCCTTCCTCTTCCTCCTGCTCCTGGTCCGAGTATGCGTCGTCAGGAGGGAGGGAGTTTCGTTCAGGAGAAACGGGCTCCAAATCATCGTCCGCTCGCTCCACGCTCTCCTCCTTCACCGGGCCTACGGACACATGAAGCATACAATTTTTTATGGGCCTATTCCGTTCTATTACAGCACTACTGTAGCCAACAGGTTTGGGCAACGCTGATTTTTCTCTGCTGGAAATTTACGTTTTGTTTTTTTTAAATCGCAATAGATTATTTAATCACCCAGAACCGATAGCCTAAAAAAAAAGACAGGAAAATTTGCATTTCCGCCACTTCAAGTTTAAGTGGTATGAGAGGGGGTAATAATATTACTGGCTGTGCAGTCAAGAGCTGCAGCGGCAATCATGAAAACTCAGCTGGAGGGCAGATTTTAGATGATACAGTCGTAATGTGCAAACCGTGGCAAGCGGTCACACTATACAATTCTTTTGTCCAGCCTAATGCTTCACCAATACATAAGCAATACACTAACTTCATGTTGGTTGAAACGTTGCTCTTTTGCTCTTACTGAGAAATAACAGAACTGTTCAGAGGCAGAATTTTCTTTCTGGAAATTTCACACACACCTGGCACGGGCAGCGCCTCCTCGTCATCGTCGTCTGGCGGCGGAGGCCCTGGCGGTGTTCGGGGGCCTCTGGGCTGTGGTCTGGGTGGGCTGCCGTTAAACTGCTCTTCATTGTCCCACTCTGACACACACACACACACACACACACACACACACACACACACACACACACAACACGAATGCATATACACCACTTTACGACAGCCGTTTCAACTCTACATTGAAGAAGTAGGGTTTGTTTCGAATACTGTTCCTGCGTGTGTAAATACTGACCATGCTTGATGTTCCTCTTGGAGGCAGGAGTCTGCTGTTGCGGTGGAGGTGGCGGGGGTGGGGGTGGGGAATCGCGGTCGTGGCCGTGTGAGCGTTCGGCTGTACCGTACACCGCCAACGTCAGGCACGTGTACCAGCCCCGCAGCACTAACCCGTCTGTATTGATCTAGACAATACAATCAAGCAATCTCATGAATAATAACCATCTCATGAATTACACATACCTGCATGAGCCAGAGTCCAGCCTGCTGATTCCACACGGCTACCACTGGGTCACTAGTTCCCTCTTTACGTTTAGTGTTCGGATGTGTCCTTCAAACCTACTGAAAAGTCTGTCTTGCACACCAATCCTCCGGATCTTCAAGATTAGTAAATCCTTTTTCTTTTAAAGATAGGAGTATTTTGTATTTGAGGTGCAGCTCAAGGAAATCACCAAGACAGCAGTACATTGAGCTTCTCCATGCTGCTGATCAGTGACAATTATGGCATGAAATCATACCAGCAGGAACCACCAAAAAAACCACAGAGGACTACATAAAATCAGTTCCTCCCATCCCACCAGATGTGAGCTCTCCACTTAGAAATTATGTCGATGTTTGCTCTATTTTCTCGAGTCCTCTCACCTAACGTAATGCCTTTCTATGCGTGTTCAACAGTACTCCAGAACAGGCAAACCTCTAATTCCTTGTTTCGTGTTTTTACAAGTGGCGGCGTGAATCTGGGAAGGAAGCACCGGAAACATGATGAAGAACAAGAAAGGAAGAAGAAAGAAGAGGAATCAGTGTTCGCTGCTGCTGGCTAACAAGTTTGAGGACCCGAATTTTCAAAAACGGAGGATCGTCCATATTATTTAGCACAGAAAAAAACAAGGGGGCGTGAACGTGCACTCCTGGGCCAAAACAAAATGAGGCAAACCCAATATTGCAAAACAATAAGCTTTTAATGGTCTCAACAGCACATCATTGGTCGGGAAAATGAGAAAGAATAAAGTACATTAGTGTGGGAGCTTTTCCCTTGATTCCCTTTAAATGTTGACGTCTTGTGGGGAAACTTGCTG
>JAQMYM010000019.1:6452584-6475416 GCA_030014255.1 Parauchenoglanis ngamensis | reverse complement strand
GGTCACCTGGCTACTCTCGCCCGAAGATGCTGGGATTGGATCCAGCTTCCCCGTGACCCAGATGGATAAAGCGGTATAATAGATAATGGATACATGGATTGATGGTTATGGTCATTGCCTTTTGCCACTATGAGTGTGATGTAAAAAATGTGATAATAGTATATAGTACAGTATCGTGATACTTGTACTCCTTGCTTTAAAATGACCTTGTCTTTAGCCCCCCAGGCTCTCCCCCCAATGTGGGCTACTTTCCGGCAAGCACACACGCACATGGCTCTGTCCTCTCCAGCCCACATGCAACACTGATCAGGATGCAGGGCCACACCTCCACTCATACCTACACCACTGGAGTAAAGGAAATCCTCAGCATGGTGCAGGCTTATCAGGTGGGTGGAGCAGTGCACATCAGATCACATGTAGCTTATACCTACAATCTTACAAATTGGTTTACACCCTGACGTACATTGTTATTTCACCTGGTGATGTTGATGATGACGATGATGACGATGAGACACGGGGTATTGTCCAAGGGACCAACAGTGACAGCCTTGGCAGTACTAAGGTTCAAAGTCACAGCCTTCTGATCAGGAGCCCCGTGGCTCAGCATTCAGCCCAGTTTTAACGACGCATATAGGAATTGTCTGTTACCTTTTAAATGAAAAATAATCCTGTTTAGTTGTTGCCAATTCCATTATCTCTGGACCTGAGCAATTAGAAGTCATGAGGAAAGCATTATGGGAATTTGAAATCGTAAGCTCAAATTGTCATTTGTGCCATTCAGCATGAGTTAGTTCTGTCCTCATTCTGCCTTCTACCTCAGTGGTTGAGCGGGAAATGAAAGGCGTGGAAGGTTGGGTGTTTTCGAGTAGGGCTTGGCTGTAGAGAATATTTGGGTGTGTCCCGTGGTGTTGAGCATTTAAACGTTTCAGTGGATCTGTGGAAAAGTTGCGTACTTCTCTTCTGCTTTAAGCTGAACAGGTTCATCTGGTCTGGATTCCCTCACATACATTACACAGGGTGTGGCACGCTGGCCTGCAGTAACACGATTCTGCTGCTTTATCTCTGTTCGTCCTCAGGCTTCTCTCATATTTTGTAACAGTGAAAGTAGTAGATTAGTATTAGTAGGGAGTACAGATCTCAAAACTAAATATAACACACTCACTCATATGCAAGTGAGAGTGAGCCGGAATTGGGAATGAGCTCAACATGAAAAAAACCTCTTTTAATCAGTCTGTACGCACTCACAAACATGATGTCTGAGTGTCGTATTATCTTACAGTTTGAAATGGGTCACGGTTAGTTATTTTTAAATTTGCTGATGTGTATTGATCCACATGTGTCTGATGCTCTACAGGCATTCTTATGAATATGATTTCATAACCTGCCAGTGACATCTGATCCGTTTGTTTCGGAAAGCATGCCAACAGTAAAATTATTTAAATGATTTCTGCTCTCTAGTAAGAGCGTTAGTTTCCGATCTCTCAGTGGAACTGCGAAATGGCAAGATTATTAACCCAAGTAACAGATGTAGAAGGATGAAAAGATTCCTGTCCTTTTATTTCAACCTCACTGAGTTGGAACTGGACCACACCTGGCTGTTGTCTAAAGTATCAGGACTCGCTCAAAAGAATCAAAGTGGCGGTTTTTGCATTGGGATTTTGCATGTGCCTGCAATCTAGATGACTTTTAATTCATTCATTCAGTTTGTAATTAATTAGCTCTTATTTGAATGCAACTTTATACTGAATGCCGTTCCACTGCAGCTTCCTCATGTCGGCACTGGAAGTTTTTCCTTTCTACTTTTACCTCTGGCTTGCTCATTGTCATTAAAAGAACTTTCTGCTCAGCAACCCAGAGCCGTAACCACTGCCCAAACGAAATTGTATAGAATTATATTATAGAATTTTATAATATGCTTGAAACTGAAATTTCTATATGTGCAGCCAAATGTGGCAACCTGGAACCTGGAAATTATATAGTATATATTATATATATTATATTATATATATTATATATATATATATATTGTGAGCATGCACTGATCTGGAAGTTTTAAATACAAATTAACGATTCATCATATATCCAAACCATGAACGTAGAACGTATCTGGATTAATAGTCACATGTAATAGTCACTGTGTTACACCGTGTGCTGAATTGTACACAGAATCCATGCTTTTGTAATACGCACGTAAAGGACACTTATCTGTTAATGAGGTTTTCAGCGTCGTGCTACAGAATGGTGCTGAGGTTAAACTAGCTGTGCAAGTTATAAATAGTAATATTTCTTTCTTTCTGTCTCGCAGCCCAGCAACAGTGAAGCCTTGGTTACTCTGCCCCCCCTGCTCTCAGCCAAACAACCTATTGCAGACCAGAGCCTCGGAGGAGGAGCCTACCTGGACTTGCAGCTGATGTAGACTGTGCCAGTCATGAAGCCACATCCCTTTATTGTCAAAGTTTGGCCCTCAGACACATAGCATGTTTTGTCATTCGAGCTATTTATGTGAACTTATAAAAAGAATATATTTGAATTTTTGTATATATTGCACACTGCGATTTTTACTGCATTAGTATATGAGTCCAGTAATATTCTGCTTGTAGACAAGTAGTAGTTTCGGTCAGAGATATTTGTGCCTTTGTTTTGAGTGTGTGTGTGTGTGTGTGTGTGTGTGTTGGAAAGAATAATCGCTCAGGAAAACCTTAACCAGGATGAGCTTTTTTTTTTTTTTTGCACAGAATCAAACTTTTTATGCTATATTTTTCAGCCAAATTGTTAGGAAAAAGATGCATATCTTTCTGTAGAGATCTCTAGGAGAATGTGTGTGTGTGTGTGTGTGTGTGTGTGTTTGGCCCTGTCTAAACAGTCTTCACACACTTGGATGTGAATGTTTGCCTGCATGTACGAGCGTTTGTGCATTTATCCCAGCCGATGTGACTCTACAGTTAGTATGTGACGATGCATTTAGATGTCCTCAAGCTTGACTTTTTTCCTTTTTTTTTTCTTTCCACAAAGCTTCCACGATGAAGTTCAAAGAGCTATGTAACACGAAATGTTTACAAGGTATGCCATATCTTTATGCGTGGCACAGGGCAGTAAGTTTGGAGCACAAGGGTCGTCACTCAAAGAAGTTTGCTTTAATCATTTCGCCAAAAAAACATTCAGGGTCAGAAACAGGAACAACGAGTACTTACTGTACTCAATATATGTATGTGTGTGTGTGTGTGTGTGTGTCTGGTGTGCCTCATCATTTGAATACACAAGTGTCATCCTCAACTATTTGATGGAGAAACTCTTGTACCATTTAGTTTTAATTGATGTAAAGCTATTGATTTATGTGTGTGTGTGTATGAGTGGGTGCAATAATCAGTGTGTGTACTTACTGTGCTCAACGAGTGTTTTGGGCCTACTGGAAAAGACATACACACACATGTATTTCAAATTATCAAGTTTTTTGCGCATGTAATTTTTTCTAAATTTAAATTCCAAGCCTGTTTCAAGGCACAGGCTTTTTTTTATTACAGCCATGATTCTCACAGCTTGTACTCACTGCTTTTTTTTAGTAATTCATTTTGAGTATGCCTAGACTTTTATAAAATGTAGGATTCAAATGTCTTTCATTAACATGATGCAAGATTTAGCTACACTGAGTTCCTTCCCTGATGTGCCAACAGGAAGTAGTACAGAAAGCACTACTTAATTTTAACAGGAAAATCTCAATGCCATATCAGATGTCAGATATTCGTTTGGCTATAATGTTATGGCGAAAGTGTTATTTTTTTTTGGTATTTTATGTTAACTTAAGAAGAAAAAAATAAAGAAAAAAGGCAGCAACTCTATGAAATTGCATTATTGGATTAATATTCGATCTCATTTCTTTATCATGCACAAAATGTAATTCACCAAACTGCAATAAGGGCAAACAGTTTTAAATGAGCACTTATTTCCCATCTGATTCTGCATCATTGCAATCCTTGGCCTTCAATAAAGCACATAATTGCCATCTAGTGGGCTGCAAGAACATTCATGGTTTACTGTATGTTTCAAATGTTTGAGATGTGCACTTTAATTTGACTTTAGAGGGCAGTTTACCCAGTTATCATATGAGCATGTTTTTAAAACTCTAAAACTAATCTCGAGGTTAAATCAGGTTGAAAAAAAAAAGAAGTTGGTGAGTCTGTCTAGTTGTATTTGAACTTTTTTTTTAAAATCATAAATTCTTTTTAAAGGAGTTAATTTTGTCTGCTAAATACTGGTTTCACGCACAATTAATATTTGCTGAATTCATCCCTGGAGAGTCACGTCTTGTAATGTCTAACAAGATGGGAAATAATAGTAGAAGGGTCTTGGACCATTTCTTCCCTCTTCAGTTCAGATCACAGGTTATCATTAGGACTGAGAAGGTCATTGCAAAATATTTTTTTCCTTCCTGGATTTACTGGCTATGCCTGTTTGGGATTATCATGTTGCAGAGGCAAGATAAAAATATTGGAATAAAATATTCTAGAACAGACTTCTTTAAGCCATCAGTGTTCATAAAAGCCACCCCTGAACATCAACGACCATACTTTACAGTGGATATCAGGTACATTTCCTCTCATACAGTCTGCATGTTTGGTAAAGTTCATGGGGCTACATTTTGTGGCTTGGTCTCATTTGTTCTTTTAAAACAGTTTGTGTGATGGCATCTTTGATTCAGATTGATTTGTATAGCAATAGACAGTGTTACAAACCAGCTTTACAGAAATCCGGAAGTGGATTTATATTTAGATCCCTAATGAGCACACCAGTGGCAAGAAAAAAAAATCACTGAGACAACATGAGGAAGAAAGTTTGAGAGGAAGCAGACTCTAAAGGGAACCTATCTTCTTCTGGATGACACCGGATAATGTATTATATGTCATTGTTCTTGTACAACTGGATACTATACTAAGTGTTGAAATAATGATGAGCACCAGAGTTTTTATGATTACAGCAGCATTTCTTAGATACCAAGTCTACCATATCCAGGTGAGATTATGTATTGAAGAAAGAGCGACACACTTTGAATCTTGAAAGTGGCCTTTGAATCTTGGACCTCCGAGTTTGGATTAACATGAGAACTCAGAAACTCATTCAGTAATTCTGTGTTTATTATAGTGTGAGACACTGTAGTGGTGAATATAAATTGAAATATTGTATAGTGTAAGTGCAAAGCGTTTCCTCAAAATGTTAGAAAATTTTGATCGAAACAAATGAGTGTTAGATCACTTTTTTACAGTGTATGTACAGTAGGCATGTGTAGTACATTATTTACAAGAAATCACATACAATAAGCATGGCATGCGCTAAACATAGCATGAAGCAAGCAGGAGGACTAAAAGTGCCCTTTTAAATGGAGCTGGGGGTATGACAAATAAACATGGCTTCGAGTAACGTAACATTTTTAGAAGCATGATTTTTTTGCACTGTGCGCTGTAAGGGTGATGTGTTTTTTTACGATTAAAAATAGACTTAATACCACGTAAATGTAGAAATTTACAACAGTGCGACTAATTGTGCACATGTATGAATGTGTGTATAGTCTCAGAGTTCTGTCATTAATAAAGCTCTCATCAGTTTTTCTCTGTCCATTCTCAGGTCTTCATGGCTAAACACGAACAAAAAACAACAGAAGAATTAAACACTTAATAATGTCATGTCAGATCAAATAAAAGTAAAATAAAATAAGGGCAGTGTATAGTATCTGGACAGTCCATACACATGTATATATATATATAACTCTTATAAAACTTAGAATCCTTACGAGTACAAGAGGCATTAAAGGACTCTTTCCCCCCCAAAGACTGTATGTTTTTGCATACGTTTGTGCTACCTGGCTGAGTGTGCACTGAAAGGGAGGAGATGAGCGACTGACCCTGTATAGAATGGAGATTTGTTGCAGTGCTCCAACGGTGAGAGTTTTTGCTAATAAAAGGATGTCAAGAATGTTATGCAATGTTAGTCAGTTTTATTTAGAATGACATCTTAAGATCAATATAAATGGTGGAATAAACTTTACCGGGGGGTAGATTGGTGGCTGGATTTGTTTGTCCAGTGAGCTGTTAGATGTGGATTTCCCCATTTTGCTCTGAGAAGATATGGCCGCGAGCGCGTCTGGGAGGTCATCTTCATCACTGTGGTTACTAAAGGACAAAGCTGTGTGTTTATTACCATATATGACATCCTCATGGAGAGCATTGAAAAATGTTCCTTGGAATTATAACGTAAGCACACAAGAGCTTGGAAATTCCTCTTGGCAGACATTAATGTTTGAGGCTTTTGACTAAAATGTTCTCCTTAATCCTTACATAGTCATACCAACAAAGTTAAGACTCACAAGCTGAACTGCCTAACAAGGCGTTTACGGCGCTCCACTTGTGGCCTTTCCGTGGTCACACTGCTAGAGGCTGAATCCTGAGAGGAGCTGGGGATTCTGTGAAAACCCCCAAAATAAAAAGGATAAATGAGAGAAATGGCTGACTCGGTTTAACCAGGACTGTTACACTGTAGCAAAGCAAGCGTACCGGAGAGTTGCATTTTCCTTGATTAAATACACCCAATTTAGCTCTTCACCTAATTACGAGTTGGCGTGATTGTGTTAGAGTAGGATAAACACTAAATTCTGCAATGCTGTAGCTCTGTGGGGCTTGACCGTAATACCCACGAGATAAAAAGAAAGCTAAAGAGCAAGAGCCAATTACACTTTCACACACCTGTTGTTCTGGTCTCCACTGGAACAATTCCCCTTTGAATTTGCACTCTCACTGTGCATCACGTGCTGTGGAAAAAAAAGAAACAAGCACAGCTTTTATGGACCTTGAAATATAGACAACGAGATGTACAATTCACCACATATGATTGCTATGGTAAAGGTTTTTCAGGACTGACAATGTTGTATCTGTAAGAATTTGACATGTAAGATGATACACGTTGGGTAACAAACTAGACATGTAACTTTTATGAAAATTACATTACAGGCTGGAAATATTCTGCTAACATTTTCAGCAGAAAATCTCTAACGTTTATGCTGCAATTTCTTCCTGTAACTCCAGTTTTATACCATCTCTGTTTCAGGGATGGTTAAATGCTAGTTACATATGTAACTATGTTTCTAAAAACATCAGTTAGGCATCAGGGGTTCCTTGTCATTCAGAAGCAGTGCCAATCTGGTAGGAACACTGCAAGAACCCTTCCAGATCTCTTTTCAGATGTATGCAAAGACATTCCAACAAAGCAACAAAGAATTTATGATTTAATATTTGCAATAAACACAACTGTCATTAAACCATCTTTCCAGGCTTTCCAGGGTTCATAGAAACACAAGGTACATAAATCACTAACATTTTAACCTCTCAATCACCAGCAGCAGTGAGAATTACCTGGATGACAGTTGCCACGATGCCATCAATAACCAACCCACTTTAGGACTGACTGGAAAATAAGATATACTCCTTGTACCATGGCAGTAATTATAAGGAATGCTGGTAGGGCAAGGTGATGATGTCCATTACCCAGTGACACAGTATCTGTTTAGACAAATACAGGGAGCTCCCCACATCTTTCCTTCATGACAGATCAGGTTATCTGATGAGTGCTGTCTGGTCCAGAGGGCACAGTAGGGTATGAACTGGGCATAAGAAGGAATGCTTTACAGATTCATGGAATGCTGCAAGGATACTTGATTGGGTAACAATTAGATGATTTGACCTTGGGCAGAAAGCCTAGGTTTAACACTCCATAATCATCTGGCCACCAACCAAGGCATGAAGTTCTCCCACCACTAGCAAGAAAAATCTCTCTTTAGAGAAAATTGTTTCACTTCGACATCCTACATCGGCTCATAAGGAGAGGCCTAAGGGGTCATGAGCATGAGGGGAGATACCTTACTGGGCTCCTGGGGGAGTGCGGTAGATGACCTGGAGGAATTTGCAAGCCTGTTCCTATCAATAATGACCAAAACAAGGTGTTCTTTGCTATCGTGGAGGCACAAATAGGCCTAGTTACTGCATTCTGTGCAAGCTGACACGGGCAGAACTGGGGGTAATAGGCAGTGTGGCCAATTTAGGGCCAGTGTGTCCTGTCCCAACAGACTGTCTGGCACTATCAGAGAGAACCACAATCATCAATGAGTTGGCATCAGCTATGAAATTTACCTGCACCTTGACAAACCTTGCCCAGGTCTGGAGCACCACTTCTGGAGGAAGACACCCCACTACCAGGCATTTATACTGCCTCAAACGTGCATTTGCTGCACCACTGTGCAGTCCCTGTAGGCGAGTTGTTCTCAACCTGTAGGCCAACTGTGGGGGCACCTGAGGAGCTATTGTGCAAGGCAGACAATGAGTTCAACCTTGGGCTCCCCTGGTGATTGATACATCTGAAAGTCACACTGTTTGAGCATACCAATCCATGGTCATGTGTCCAAACCAGTAAGAAGTACTTGAGGGACAGATATATCTGGTCATCAGAGGCATCACTGCTGCCTGCATACACATCCAGAATACCCACTGCACCATTTTAGTTTTGAAAGGCAAACTACGGAATTGAAATTTGTACCCCCATGACACCTGTCATCAGGGTCCAGTGATGTTTTTAGCTGTAAAACATTCTGTAGGCAGTTCACACATTTTAAGGCTACTGTGCAGAACCCTCTGATGGTGGGGGATACTGGGCCTTATCCATAGGGTGAGTGGGGGTAATTCAGGTTACTGCGAGGGGCCTAAGGGACTCTGCAGGTTCAGGATGGAATGTGAATACTGGAACTAAGAATTGGGCTATGGTCACTTATGGGTGCTGGTGTGTAGATTCTGAAGCCCACATTCTTCTTTCCAGCAGCAAACCCAAAGAGGAACAGAGCACAAATCTTTCACAGAGTTAATTTGTCTGGAAACACTGTACATGAACCAGATTGGTGGAGAGCTGCCCCCATTTCCAATTACTAGGAGTGAGACCCAGGGGGGATTCATAGGTGCAGATGGGATTGATTGATCCAATCCAAGTAGCAAAATGGCTAACAAATTGCCTTTGTGCACCATCAACCTCTAATTCTCCTCAATGGGCTGTTTTTTTATTTTCATTTTTGGCAGTTTTGTCCTCAACTTTCATATCCCCCACTGTCCAACAAACAGGGTGGCTACATATTTTTCGTGTTTTTGAGTGGTCTTCATCTCACCAAACACATTTCTCTTGGTTAGCTGCTAAGTTATTGGAGTTCTGCACATTTACACATTTTAACAGAGCAAATAACAAGCCATTCTGCAAGACTAAACTAAACGTATACACTAATCATAATGCAGTTTGTAATGGGTCTGCTACAGATGACTCACTCGGAGAATATTACTTTTGCGTTGATCCTGTATGCCACCGGGAGAAGAAGGGAGGCTTTTCTCTGACAGCAGCTTTTCTTCTGCCTGTGTACAGTAAAATAGGGAACATGGGAGACTTTTGCTTTAGAAAGTGAATTAAAAAACGTTTTTAAAGCAATGATTATGTCATTAAGATGGTCTTTAATATGATCAGGTCTCTTTCTCTCCAAAACTAGTACTTCACTGACTGTATCAATGTTGATGTGAAGTGTTGGCCAGGGTATTGTGTCTGTCTGTAACTGTTTTGGACTCCGTAAAGGCCGGTCAAAATCTTCTTTGTGTCTAGGAGGAACATCCAATGGCTCTGAAACAAAAGAAAGCTGCAAACACTGCACAGACAGATTATGTAGATTTGTTTAGATTAAATGAATGGTTCATTCTAATTCTTACTAGGTTTGGTAAAAGTCAGGCATGGGACTTCTTGTTTCTCATATCCATGCCAACGATAGCAGTAGTGAAGTGTTGCAGAAAGCAGAGTCTCATTTTCTTCCACACTGAACCTCTGGGTATCTGCACTGCTCAGTGGGAAACTAAAAAACATATTATATAGTGTGCAGAGAGCTAGTAAACATTGGGAACATCTGAATATGGGTATGGATTTACTCATCATCTCAGTACAAGAGAGTAATAAGAAGTGCAAATCCAAGTGGTGGGAACTTGCTAGTGGAGGGAGAACATCATGCCTTGGTTGGTGGCGAGATGATTACGAAGTGTAAAACCTGGGCATTCTGCCCAAGGTCAATTCAGGTCAATCATAAATTCATACCATATTCATAAGTTAATTAATATGCACTATGTACCAATTAAAGGTTTGGATACATCTGTTCATAGATGGGTTTTCCCAAACTTGGCATCTTCTCAATCAGCGACAGTTATATGAGGGAGCTTCAGCCAGAATGCTTTTCCTAGTGTTATCAAATAGGCTGAGCGATTGTTGGCATTACCGTTTGAATGAAACACTTAGCAATGATTTAATTTTTTTTTCACTAAACTGAATATGAGCATGACAACTTTGTTTTAAGGATTTTTTTCTTAAACCAATTTTTTGTGCCACAAATATTTTCTAGCACAGTAGAAGAACCGTTTTGTGCATTATTTTACACATGCACAAAGTATGCAAATGAAAGTTAAAAGGTGAACCCTGAACATTGTTATAAACACACACAGGCACACGCACTATACCAGTCAAAAGTTTGGACACACCTACTTATTCATAGGGCTTTCTTAATTTTGACTATTTTCTACAACGTAGAATAATACTGACTACATCAAAACAATGAAATAGCATATGGAATTATGTAGTAGACAAAAAAAAGTGTTAAAAAAAAAACACACAATAGGTTTCATGTCTTAGATTCTTCCAAGTAGCCACAATTTACCTCGATGACAGCTTTGCACACTACTGGCATTATCTTAACCGGCTTCATGAGGTAGTCATCAGGAATGCTTTTCAATTAACAGGTGTGCCTTGTCAAAAGTTAATCCATATTATGTCAAGAACTGCTCAAATAAGTAAAGAGAAACAACAGTCTATCATTACTTTAAGACATAAAGTGACCAAAGCTTTGACTAGCACTGTATATTTCAGTCTAAAAGCATTTTTTATCCGGGCCAGGTCCAACATTAGTGTATGAAGTCACTTGGATTTGGAAAAAATACTACAACGTTATAGTGTAAACTGTGCATTTATTCACTGAAGCAGATTCCATTTTAACAATTGCTAATCAGTGACAGCCACAAACACCTCATCCTTTAACGCTTTTATAGTGAAACTATGTCACAACACAGTCACTACTGCAACTGTATGTGAATTTGCAGTTGTTAAGGCAAGAAAGACGTTTACATAACATGCAGTAATTGCATTTATTGTTTGGAGAGAGAACTTGTATATATATATATATATATATATATATATATATATATATATATATATAAAAAAAAAAAAAAAACTTTCGAGCCCCAGCATAAATGATGTCAGTTCTTGTAAACAACAGGGTGGTGATGATGCCATACTTATTCTAAAACAGAGTAAACTTTGGCGTACAAGTTGTTCACCCAGACCAACAGTAAATCCCATAAGCCCCAAAACGTGTAAAATTCTAACACAATTAAAACTTTAATACAACAGATCCAGTGAAGCGACTGATACATGCTGCATTCTTATCTAAGTCTCATCAACGATGGTTTCTAATAATCACAGAAAAAGTAACCAAGTAGACCAGCAGAAAGTCAAATAAATCTTAGACAAGCTTATTTCCATCAGGTCCTTAGTGAAATCTGCTTTTACCTAATAAGAGGACAGTTATGGGGCTGAGTCCAGTCACATGAGAAATGATGGATGGATGATGGAGGAGTTAAAACACACAGTGTTAGTATCCAATGTGTAGGATGTGATGCATCAGCTTTGATGATAGAATGATGTGAGGATAGGATGAGCAGTGGATTTCATTAGCTGTTCAGTGCTGTCCTTCTCGTTAGGGTGTGTGAGTCCTACACACTCAGAGTGCAGTCATAACTTTGTCTTTGTACTTGACAGACACACTCCTGCATGTGTTGTCATATGCGGCCTCCAATACTATGTCGCTGAAAGAGGGTCTGCCTGCATGGGGTGGTCTGGACCAGACATACATGCAAGACACACATGCAATGTAGAAACAGATACATGCAAAAATGAACAACGTTTTGAAATGGCAAATTTAGGCACATTTAATGTATATAAGTTGAGTGCAAATGTGTGTCTCCTCCATGCAATTCACCCAAGATCCAAAAGCCCATGGGGATGAATGATGTGGACACAAACATTATGGGAGTATCAGAAACGTAGATGCGAAATCTCACCAACACAGAAAGAAGCTCTGTGAAACCAACTCACTACATATCTTGCTGCTATAAATTAGTCTTCTTGATTTGGTCCTACATGCATACAAACTTTTGCACTCTGCTATACATGCAAACACAAGCCTATGTTTAAACCAAATGTGGAAATTACACCAGCATTGAATACAGAACTGAGCATACTGCAATGTGTGTTTACCTGTGAGGTGGTGGATTGTGTCCCATCTCAGTGGGCTGGATGTAAAGGGGTGGGGTCAAACTGGGCGGGTGTGTTCTGGACCAAGGCTCCTGACCAATCGGAATGTTGTGCTGATACTTCAAAGAAATCATTGACTGAGTAATCCTTTATCAACTTCATATCAAAAGCCGTAAAAATACATATCTGGTTATCTTTTCCCTCCAGCCCACTGTATATTCTTAAATTCTCTTAATCATTTGAGGTAAGACAGGAACTGAAGTGTACCGGTTTTGAGCTGGGATCAGGACTATGCTGGGCACTGGAGGAGAGACACACAAAACGCTTAGCTCAACACAGAAACAGTAAAGCTCCGTTGAAATGGTGATAATGTAATTCCATTTGCAAGCAACACTAACCTTGGATGGTGATGTTTTGCTGGAGTAATGGCTGTAAGAAACAAACACGATAAGGAACACACTCGCCATTTTAATACGAATACCTGCACATTCATGCATCGCCATACTGGGCTGAGCTGACAGGATAAGCACGGTCACTTATATAACCACTCTTGACTACTGTGGCGAGCAGAAAAGCATCCCAGAATAGATAACACAATAAACCTTGAGGCAATGTTAGCTCAGTGGTTAAAACATTGGACTTGGACCGATCGGAAGGTCGTTAGTTTAAATACCATCACTACCAAGGCGCCCTTCAACCCTCAACTGCTCAGGTGTATAAAAGAGACAAATGTAAGCTGCATTTGTATAGCTACAAAGATAAGAGCTTCTGCCAAAGGCCGTAAATATAAAAATATTAACTGCTACGAACATCTCCAGTTCACTGTTCATGTTTGAGTTAGTTCTGTGTGGTGTAGATTCAGTGTCCATTACAAACAAACAGGTTTCACTTCTCAAAAGATGCACCAATACAAACATTTAAGACTGCTCCAAATACCTACTTTATCTTACAGTATCAGCTGATATGGAGAACCTTTTTTTTTTTAAAGGATAGGTGCTCTGGGCAAGCCAAGAACTATAGTATTGGTTGGGTAGAATAAAAAACCTTTAGTCACAAAGGTCTTTTCTGGACAAGACTGGACAAAAGTAAACTGGAAACGTTATTGCTAACTTCTGAACATGTGTAGTGTACCTACACTAGATTGGCAAATGTAAAAAGGAGGTATTTTCTTGATTAAAGAAGCATCTTTGCTCTTTGACATGCAAGTCTGTTTTGTATTAAAAGCCTAAGATGCTACAATGAACAGCTGTTTATTTTCAAGCCAAGAACTGGTAACAACTATGATATTCCGTGCTTCTAAATCAGTCATGTTAGGAAGACAGCTTCACTGTAGTCGCACACTTCTTTCTTTACTATCCTCATTTCTTTGGGCTAATAAGACAGATAAAATACAGTGGCAACATGTTCATGTTAATCTGACTGTCCAAGTAAAACAATTTGCTGAGCTAGTGACCTGGAGTAACACCTCTCAGCCATGGTGAGAAAACACAGCTATGATATTCCTCACTTCTATTTAAAACACATTTTTAAAGCATATTTATACTCAGAAGCAGAAATTATGAAGCTGATGATTAAATAACACCAGATCTTGGTAGTGCATTCAGACATCAGGAGCCTATCATAGTTATATAATACATCAACTGGAGAACCTCAGCTACTGGGAAGGTTTTGGGGTGTCTAGTATATCCAGGAGTAATATGTAAGGTTAATCTCACCCACCTTTGCCTAGTGATTGGGTTCTGGATGGATATCTTCTGCTCGGTCGTCTCTCGAAAGTGCTCGCTCTCCTGATCCTGCCCGAGTGAGTCGCTTGATACTCGGTCCGTCCACTAAAATTCCACAAAACAATAATTAGCCCTGACTTGGAATGTCTGAGCTGGTCACAGTAAAGTTGATGAATATGTGTACATGAAGTGTATGTCAAGAAATTGGCAAATGAATAGTGTTTGTGGATCAAAAACTCCAAATCCTCCGGAAGAATAATTCATCCAGAGCATGAATAGGTCGTCATACTGTACTATGGTTTCGCTTTTACTGCAGAGATCAATATATTCTGAATAATGCCTAATTAGTTCAGCATTCGAGTTTATTTCTATGTAACACTTGTGTGTGTACCTGAAACGGAAGCGTGAGCCAAGGCGTGTGAAGTCATTGCGACTCGCTTTGTTCTGGGTCGGCTGTCTGAGGCGGAAGAAGGAATGGCTCTCGACAGCACACTTCCACAGCTGCTTACACACTGCTGAGCTGGAGAGCTGAAACACAAATGTATGCTCCTGCTCGCGACCCTGCTCACATGTGCGCGCGCACACAGTCACACAGACACACACACACACAGCCACACAGACACACAGCCACACAGACACACAGACACACAGACACACAGCCACACAGCCACACAGCCACCAATGTTTTAAAAGTACTTGTATGACATGAGTAAATTCTTCGTGTGAAACGAATATATAAACTTTATCTATTAAAGGAGTTTTTTTTATAGTCAAGGGTTCTTGGCTTCCTTATTGGGTTCTAACAGTAAATCTCCATAAAATGGAAAGCCTTTGTTAGAACCTTTAAGAGTCCTTTATGGAGGTGCACCTACTCACAAAATTCTCCTAGCCTCAATGTACAAATCAAGATTTACCTGTTCGTCATCTTCCACCACCATTAGCGTCAGCCTGTTCTTCTTGAATTCCAGACGTGTGATTTTGGGCCTGAAAAGAAACCTTTTTAAAAAGACATGAAACATCATTAAACATAGCACTTATTACATGACAGTGTGTTCTTACCAAAAGAAGAGGCCAATTTTGTTGGACCTTTCAAACACAAGAATTCCTGTTGGGGTAAGACCCAGAGCATAGTCTCCCCCATCACGACCCTGAAAATGCACACACACAGACGCACATTCATTTATGTTTTTATAACACTGTGGAAGTACATCATTTGATACACCATTAAAAATGTAGTGCTAGCAGGTGTACGTTCCTACCTTCACAAAGTGCATGTCAACTCCATACATCTCCAGCCACTTACACTTATTTAGAAAATTCAGCTCAGCCTGTGATGGACTCATTCCCCTGCCAAACACATGAGCATAAAATAACAATCACACACAAATACATACATGTACTGTATATATACACACATGTAACCAGTACCAAGCGAGATTACACAGCCAAAATTATCCATTTCCTTCCAGCACTGCATCATCCAACATATTTTTTCATGCCTTCTTGAGGTGTGGTGTTGTTTTTTTTTTTTATGGCATTTGAGTACTGGAAAGTTTTATTTAGTTAACATTAAAAGAACGCTACAAACTTTTATTTTGTACGCATGTTGGAACAATATAATATTTAATAAATAATTTCAAATATGTGTCATATAAATATGTATAATGCTGTATTTTGATAACTCCTTTGGCAAATGATTTTATATAAAGGAACTTATTATACTAGCAGAGAACTTTAGAAGTTAGGACTGAACAATGGCTCTCGCAGATCAAGGATTAAAATTCATGATCTCTGCTCACCAGAAAAAAAGTTCCACATAAATTATTCTAAAGCCAGTAGTAATTGCACCATTTATGGAATAATGAAAGGATTCATTTCAATTTAATTATCCTCAGAAGAAAATAGCATGTGATGGTGAACTTGAGTGGCATGTATAATTTGACAACCCATATATTACACACGAAGGCTTCAAGACCAGGTTGAGCACCACAGTGCTACTAAAGCATGATTTGCAGATGTCCAAAGATGAAGCACAGGTTTCCCTGCAAGAGCAGAGCCTCAATCAGGAGCATTAAGAGACTACACCTAGGAGCATGCCAGGAAGACAAATAAGACAGGCAGAGAAAGCATCTAGAAAGGTCAATGTCCAATGGCCAACAGCCAGTGAGAAAGAGATCTGGGCAAGCCTGGACCGGTACCTGTACTTGCAACACTGCATTTTCTGCAGGTCAGCACAGGGAACAAGCTGAACCTCTTTGGTACAGTCGTCTAAGAATAATGCGGCTGTGAGGAGATTCTACAGAGTTCTCCAGTTCAGGGCCTGGAGGAAGATGAAGGATCTTGAGAAAGACAGGTTGAAATCTCTATGGAATCAAATCAAGAGCAGGCTTGTGGTCCTGGAATGGGCAGAGAGAATACACAGGAGTAGGAAAGAAAGAGTGAGGTTCTGCCAAAACCTATTCTACGCTCAGGGCCTGCTCAGGGCAAAGAAGATCGTCAACCTGGAGGTTACACAGGAGGAGCTCAGGGTTCATGTCCGGATTCAATTAGGTGTCCCAAGCAAGAACTCTCCACTTGCCTCCCCAGGGTATGTACCCCACCCAAGAAAATCTAAGTTCAGAGTAGCAAAGAGCTGATTCAATTTTTATACCCAAAGAGCAAGTTTCCACAAATATTACCCAATTCAGCAGCATAGCACTACTGAATCCAAAAGGGAAAATACTCTTCTTTCTCCCAGCAGAGTGTCTGACCAAATACCTCCGGAAAACAAGTGAATCACCAGTTGCTAGAAGGCAGGAGTCCCAGGTTTTCCAGATGTGTGGAGCATGATTTGGGAACAGATTCAGACTGCCAGACAAGAGAGCTCTGATCTCCGTATATCTGGCTGGACCTCGCAAATTTTATGGCTCAGTACCCAACCAACTCATCACCTACCCCAAGGTTTCTCAAAATGGCTTGCTTTTCTCCCATAGACAGCTCTCTGGACTTCATGCTGGTTTATCCTTTTAACTTACAAATATAGTCTTCAGACGTGATACCCAGGGCTCAAACCAAGAGAAGACATTCAGCACTATTAATTGTTTAAACAATCAATCTAACGAGACACACCTGGGCAACAAAGGAACATCTAACGAGACACACCTGGGCAACAAAGGAACATCTTCTTTCTTCTTTCTTTCTTTTCTTTGCGCCATGCCAGCTTCTATGGCTATATTCATGGCGAGTAGTATTTTGTTATTCAAGAGCTAGATAAGATGTTTAAAATTAATTTTTTCTAAGAATTTTAAAACCATATTTGGATTTACTTGCTTAAAAACTTTTTTAAAAGTATCGACAGTGTAAAACAAGTTCCTTAAAGGAGTAAAAGAGTTACAGTCAAATAAAATATGTTTAATGGACAACTGGGCTTTGCATGCTGAACATTGTGGTGGGTTTTCTCCTGTCAGTAAAAATGTGTGTGTTGCTTTTGTGTGTCCTATCCTGCACCTTGTATAGGTCACTTGATCCCAACGATTTCTAAAAGGAAAAATATATCTAGATCCAACATCAGAGTTTATTTGGTATAGTTTATTATTTGAGTATTGGTCCCATTCTGATTTCCATTTATTTTTGATAAATTCATTCAAAACTGGCTTCAAATCTGAGGAGGGGATAAAACACTTGATTGGTCTAAATTGTTACTTTCATTTATAATTGATCTAAATTTTATTTCTTTGTTATAATTATTTTATTTGTATTTTTATTGAAACACTGCTTTTCAGTTGTTTTAACTTGGTTTTCGGGTTGTTTTTAGCAAACTTATATACAGGTTTTATGATGCGTATTGCGTATTACGATAAAAGCCATCAAGTATTGTGATCTGCTTTTTCTGCCATATTGCCCAGCCCTACTCCTGGGTTCATCATTGGTCATGACTATTACTATACATGAAATATGGAGCCTGCAGGGTCAGAAAGCAAGCAAATGCTGTCGAATTTGGCAGAATTACACAAGACAGTATGAATAACTCCACAGCACACATTAACTAAACAAAAGCATACAGAGTGTGAACTGCATGTGACGCTTAGCTGTAATTAGCATAAAAACCACAGTAATATGATTGAACACATTATCTCAGGTTAACATGCCTTAAGCACAAATAAAGGGAACTGATAAGGCACAGTCTAACAGTCAGTACTGACCAACATGTACCAGTAGTGACAAGGCACAAAACAAGCTGAAGAGGTTAAAGACAAGCTTCCTCTTTTCTGAGCGTTCTGTAATGGATGGAAGTGTCAACGGGGTCAAAAGCCTATTCCGGGTGATCAGGAATACCACATGACCACATGTAAGCTCATGTTTCGGGGACGACCAGGTCAGTGTCGCCGAAAGCCTTGCAGTAAACCTCGTCACCGATACAGTGATCTGAGTAAAAGTTTTTAAAAGTCCTGTCCTGAAGACTTTACTGTGATGGAAAAATTACTAATGGTATCAAAAAACAGTTCCATAAATGTCAAATAAGCGTCTCCCTACAAAAAGATTCCACATATGAATAATTATACATACGTCGCTGTTAATAAACACAGCACTTCCATTTATCAAATTCCAGTGTTTCGAACGCTTTTCCCATACAAGCCCCTGTGAATGATCTGTTATCATAGAAACAACAACAACATGCCAGAACGACCACGTTAATATAATCCTATGATTTGATATCAGACAGATACGAAAGATTTATATTTATACGCACACAATATATGTAACCGATATACACACACTATCTGAGCACCACCATACAGTACAGGCTTTATACAGATGTTTAATTTGATTTGCTAATTTGCTTATAATATTTCGGAACAGAAATTTCAGGCTGATAGATGAGCCATTGTGTCTCACTGGATTCAGTCCTGTTCAGGAAGCCATAACAGATATGAGAGAAATGTATGCTGTGTAACTGGTATAGCTGAAGGACCATAATTCTCTTTAGCACTAATTGGACCTCTGAAAGCCTCGCCAGTGCTCCGTTTAAACTGGATTAAAGTGAGACACAAAAAAAACAATAGTGAGGTGCTGTTCGGCTTTGTGTTATAAAACCTCGGCAATACAACACTATCAATATATAATTGGACACTTAGGCTATTGTGCATCGCACTATTCATCGTCAGTCCCACCCAGCCATGCCCTTTACTGAAGTATGAGAATCTGATACCATCCATCATCACAGGCAACATTCTGTAAACATATTGCAGTGTAGATGTCTTATAAATAAGTAGCTATAAACATGTTTTTGAGACCGAGATGCCACACATGATCCAACCAGTTAACACAGTGCTCATAGCAGCGCTCTGTGTATGAATAGCTTCTGATAGCCGAATTAAACACCTCAAAGAAATGGAGCCCTCTCTCTGAAAGCTTCCACGACCGAGTTATGTCAAAGTACTGAAGTAAAATCATCCGATGTAAAGAATCTGGCATCATAGCAGCGCAGCATCCTAAACTAGCATCAGGTACAATACGACAGGTCCCCAAAGTTTTGAGGCCTTGGCTTTATGGTTTCTCCTCATTTACTGCCATGTTTGTAAATCCAGATTCAATAAATCTTTCAGTATGTTTTCTTGACTTCTGTTGTTCCACCGAGTCAGTCATCCGATGTTGAAGCGTGTATGCATTTTTTTGGCAGAGAGCGAGAGAGAGATTTTTTTCCCCTTGTTTTTCCAGATTTTAATAATGCCTTTAATGAATAGAACATCTTGAAATCATTCTCATGGCTACAGCACAAAGATGACTCCTAGGAATGCTTTTAAAGTGCGATTACATGCATAACAGATGTTTTACCACGAGTTCAGCATGAGTGGGAGAGATGACACCGTGTGTGTTTACAAAGAAATGGCAATCATATAGAGGATGTCAGTTGCATTTTGCTTAAAGGCAGCACGGTGGTGCAGTTGTTAACACTGTCATCTCAGAGCAAGAAGGGTCTGGATTCGAACCTGCCAGCCAACTGGTGTGGAGTGTGCATGTTCTCCACGTGCCTGGGTGGGTTTCCTCCAGGTGCTCAGGAGTGCCGGTTCCCACAGTCCAAACACATTCAGATTAGGTTAAGTGGCTACTCTAAATTGCCCATAGGTGTGGCGCGAGTGTGAATGTCTGTTTGTCTCTGTGTTAGCCCTGCAATAGATTGGTGACCAGCCCAGGATGTACCTGACCTCTCGCTACCAAAGGCAGGTGGGATTGGCTCCAGCTTCTCCCACGACCCGTAATGGATAAGCGGAACGAATGAATAAATAAATAAATGAAATGTTAATTTCCCCTATGTATGGAGACTTGCGGGACACCGTGTACAATTTTAGATAAAATGCAAAGCTCCTTAATGCACACAAGATCCTTTTCTGCTTCTCAAACCAACGTATGCATTTTATTTGAAATATTGCAAGCAGTTAAATGAAATTAGTTGACAGAAAGGCAGGTCTACTCACCTTACTCGGGACCCTGAAGCTCTCCACAGGGCTCATATCTGCCATACTCTCTTGAGGGCTTTTCAAGCCCTGTTAGGGATGGATGGATGGAAAGAAAGAAATACGTGCACGAATAAATAAATAAATAAATAAATAAACACATAAGACAAATGCAAACTCAGTGGAGAACGGAAGCCACAGACTAACTAAGTGCAGTTATACAGCGTGGCTCCACAATAAAGAAAACATTATCAGTGAAAATAAAAAATGGTGTTGCTTGGCCTGTATAGCTGGGTAGCTGATAAACAAACCCAAGTAAAGCTCTATACCTAATAATAAACCTTCAACCTATATAATAATACTTCATACACGGTAATGACTAAAGGCTCTTCTCATTCTGAGTTAATAAGGTGCAACTGATCATGTTTACATTAAGGATATTTGTTTGTTAAAGGTAACGTACGTCACAGATGCCCGTTAACACCCTCGCCGTCTTGCTTACCTTGTAACTTAGATAATTAATTTAGTCATTTGTTTCGCTTGCAATAAAACACACACACACACACACACACACACTCCCAAGACTATAAAGCTGGACTGACATTCTGACATGTTAGTCGGACTTTACAGCTAGCACACAGCTTCACTGGTTTACAACCTTGCTAACTGCACTTCCGGACTTCTCACGTCTATGACAGAAAAAAATAAATAAATAAACAGACAGAAATAATCTAGTTATGACGACTCACCTGTCGGGCCATTAGAGATTTAATTTTCTGCATCTTAATGTAATTGGATGTCAGTTGCAAGGGCGACAATGAATAGCGTTACAACAATATATTTCACACAGCGAATCAGATGTTGCTATGCCAGACAGCTGCCATGTTTCTTCTAGCCCACGTGACAGCTGTAGTTCCGCGGTGCCTTTTGGGATATGTAGTTTACCCTAAATGCGATTGCCTAGAATAGTTTTCACGTTACTTAACTCTATGTTCTACAACACATACTTAACCTTACGTTTGCGTTGCAGTAGTTGGGGTGTTGCGTATCTTACAAGCAACAGTTTGTTAGTGCTTAGGTCGATAAATTGTAGATTTGTGTTGCCTTTTTTAACAGTGAATTCTCTATGAATGATGAAATACTGATAGTGCAGTATCTTTTTCTTCCCCGTCAGACAGAATGCAAGTAAAACTGAATATCTGTGGTCTTTTTGGGGAGGAAAAGTAGCCATTAGTGGGTATAAATGATAGATGTGGCAACAGGAAACTTTTATTATGGTTGGGGGCCCGAAAATAGGAGTAAAACTGAGGCTTAAACCTATTGCTCCTGGAAGACCAGAGATTAACGGAACCAAATGCATGAGTGACTAAATAAGATTGTGTGGAGAGGGTGTGCTTTGGACTGAACCGGGATTCGAACCCTCATCATCATGCTGAGCTCCTGCTCTGATGAGATCCATACAGTGCTTGTGAAAGTGTTAGAGACGGGAGAATGGCGTTCCCAGGCCTGCTGTTGGTCTTAATCAGCTGAGCTCTCCCTCAAGTAACTCTAGCTAGACGTGTATATTAGTGTTATAAATAAATATAGACATGTAGAGACAAATCTCTTTCTTTCACCTTTCCTCTCTACTTTTCTCTATTCTTTTTCCACTAGCTTTTCTTTTTCTTTTTCTTTTTCTTTTTCTTTTTCTTTTTCTTTTTCTTTTAATAGCCCCACCAACAGCACAAGATGCCACACCCTCATGTCCACGCGTTGAGTTGTGCTTGACACAGGCTTTTAACGTGGGAAGCCCAGCTGCGGCGCGTTTGCGTTGATTGCACCCACGTGAGCGTCGCCTGGCAACCTGGTCCAAATCAGGACCCCGGGCTGGCCGCGTCTCTGCCTGTTGGGCGATTTGCGCCCCTATGTTAATGTTGGTTTAATTAAAATCAGGACATGAAAGCTGAAATTCTGATCCATCATTTTCATCATATTCATCTTTAGATCTCAGTGTATTGTTAAACAAAGTAGCCTTGCTATTCCATTATTTTTTTAGAGGAGTCCACATACTTTTGGCCATATAGTGTATCATGTGTGCATGTGTGACTTACTGGTACTTTTCTCAAGCTTATCAGCATCAGGCCGAGTACACAAAAGATGATAATGCAAGATGATAATGCAGCCACGACAACTTGGACATGCAGCAGAAAACAGAGGGCCTGGAAAACAAAATAGAAAAATATAGCTGCAAACGTCAATCTGGAGGGTTCGAGCATTCCTC
>JAQMYM010000019.1:6387397-6408433 GCA_030014255.1 Parauchenoglanis ngamensis | reverse complement strand
ACACACACACACACACACACACACACACACACACACACACACACACACACACACACACACACACACACACACCTGGTCTGTTCAATCTGAAGAGAGTTCGGGTCAGAGATGAAGAACCGCACTCTGAATATTAAATAGAACGGGGCAGAACCTGAGAGAATGAGAGAGAAGACGACAGTGACTCAGCTGTGACAACATTTATACACGGCTATTAATTTTAGTATTGATTAACTAAAAGATTCCAGTGACCTAATCCAGGTTACACATTATTCTTTATAGCTGATTATATCTATGTTGTGGTGCGAGTTAATTTATGCTGCTGTTTTCATGTTAACGTTACTGCCAAAAAGTGTGCTAGATATTATTTGGTTTGGTTGTGCTTGAACAGGGAGTTGCTTCAGATTTTTGTCAAGTTACAAAAATGGTAGTAGGCTGTTGGTTAATATTTAATCCTTGAATTAACAAAATATGAGGTAACAATGGTTTCTGATGTGCTAAGAGCTTTTAAATATACCAGAAAGACCGAAACCATGCATTTTATTTTCCCCGAGTCAGTTATTATCCAGATGATCCGGTTTTCCATTAATGCAAATAACTGCTTTCTGGTCAGGTATTATTCATGGAAAAAACTGTTCTGGTACAAGTATACAGAACTTGGGATTTGGGATATACACTCACGCATGAAACGGGACAGTTGATGACTGGAAAAAGACTAGATGTTTTTTTCTAATCTTCAGCTGTCCAGTTTAGGTGAGCCCGAGCCTCAGATTTCTGTTCATGGCTGATGGGAGTAGGACCTAATGTGTTCTTCTGCTGTTGTAGCTCATCCACCTCAGGTTTGATGTTTTTGTGCATGTTGAGATGCTTTTCTGCACAACACAGTTGTAAAGAGTGCTGACCTCTCTGATCAGCAAGGCGTTTTCACCCACAGAACTGTCGCTCACGCATGTGTTTTTTTGTTTTTCACACCATTCTGAATTCACCATTCAGTCATCAGCGGTTTATAAAATACTCAAACAAGCTCTTCTGTCACCTACATCCATGCCACTGTTAGTCACAGAGATCACACTTTTTCCCCATTCTGATGACTGATGTGAACATTAACTGACCTTGACTTGTATCTACATGTTTTCTGCATTACGCTGCTGCCACATGATTAGCTGATTAGATAACTGCATAAATGTGCAGGTGTTCCTAACTAAGTGGATGTGAGTGTATGTATTACATGTTTAAGACAATGGATGATTCATATTTTTTTAGTAAATACAATTTAGTAAATTGTAAGTATAAAATTACTGACTACAAGCCATCCGTTGTTATACAGTGGTCCTGTGGTGGTCCCTTTCCAATGATTAATTGTATACATAATTGTAATTATGCATGTAATTGTATACATACAAAATGCACTTCAGCTACAAGGCAGTTGTTGCCTTTGAAACGATTTGCATATACACATTCCCATCTGAAAGTATTGCAAAGGCGATGCTATACATTAAAGGCATTTACAGATGATCAGAATTCCAGCATGCATTTTTCACACTTCTAAGTCAATATATTAACACTGCTCCTGTGTGTGATTTTTGTTGAGTCTGTTTTGTTCTTACCCTTAAGCTGCTTTTTGAAAGGTTTGCTGGGGTCCAGCCACCTCTGAAATGCAAGATGTGAAATATAACCACAATTTCTACTTTAGCAATATTGAGACACATTAATAGGCATGTGCTGACAAGGAATTTCCATATCACCTTACCTTACCTAACCTTTTATTACACCACATCATATTCCGTTTAAAGAAAACACTACCCAATTTCATGCATCTGCTCTGACTAAAATGCATTTTAAGCGAAAAGAAACTGTAACAGCCACAGTGACTATTTCATCCTCTGTAATTTTTCAACTTTCAAAAAATTCTCGTGCTTTTATCAGAATTATGGGGTCGTCTATAAAACCTTAGAAGGATTCTTTGTATAGTTAGCTTTGGAGTGCAAAAAGTGCTGTACATAAATGCTGCCTCCTTAGCCTGCTGAATGGTATGCAGGTAGCAATTCTGTCATGTATCAAAGTACATCGTATAAGTGATTATCAGTGCATGTCTAAGCTGTACCATAAAACTGAACTATTAAAAGGCTTTTCTGTATAGCAGAAACACATATACTCACAGGTGAACTAGATGTGTCTTCAGTGATCTGGAGACCAAAGTACTGCCTCTCTGTTATACCCAGGTGTTCAAAAGCAAGGTCAAATAACATTTGCCCAACATCATGTTTCTGTACATAAAAAAAGACATACATTTTAAGTTTGGCTGAAGCATACCATATGTGAAAGAAGACATTTCATACAAAAGAGTTTGGAACACAGACAACATCTGCTTAAAATCAAATTTTATAAATGCAGTTTGGCAAAGCAGGTGACACTTTGCGTTGTTCTTGTGTGTGTGTGTGTGTGTGTGTGTGTGTGTGTGTGTGCGCGCGCACGTGTCCTATAGAGAATGAAGCCATGATTGCATCATTGGAGTTGAATATAACGTTCACCACACTCCAACTGCCAATAAAGGTCAGCTCTCATTCTTTAATTACACTGAATTCATACACATCCATGGTCCATTCAGACATATCCATGGTCGCACACTCGTTTGTACTTACACTGACTGTGAAAGTGTGTGTTGTGCTGTCAGGGAATATCACCACACAAGATATGCCAGAGTTTGACATATGCGTGCGCTTGGAAAGGTCAACCAGACCCAGAGAGGTGATTTTGTTTCCAAGTGCACACCATGGGGAGGTCATCTTCTACACTCAATCAGACCTGCCAGAACCCAAGAAAATACATGTTTATGGCTTACTCCATACAACACACACAAACAGAGAACACAGATTGCAGCCTTACATTATTCACTTGCTTCTACAAAGGCACTCAAGAACCAAGACAGAACCTGAAACTAAACTGCCCTTTATAATCGTAATTCAAATTTCCCTTAAAGATTATCTTCAAAATTCGTATTTTAATAATCTAACTTGCCTACATTGCAAAATATTAATTGTACTTTCCATTTCCTAGAAATAGCTCATTTATTTGCATATGATAGAGAAATCAGGAAAACAGCTGCCAATCATATAAAGGACAGAGATTCAGGTTATAAATATTTTTTTAGCATACCTTATTTTCTTTCCTGAAATTCAATTTTCACTAACTGAAATTTCATAAATTTATGAAACAGTGGCGAGCTTTTCGCTTTTGGCAAAAACCCAACACTGCTCATCGCCCTGAACACACCATTGGGACAGTGAAGCATGGGGTGGTGGCGTCACATTGAGCGTGTATGGGAGATTACAGTTAAATGTTAATTACACCTCACAGAAGTCGTATTT
Organism: Parauchenoglanis ngamensis; assembly: GCA_030014255.1. Taxonomy (NCBI): domain Eukaryota; kingdom Metazoa; phylum Chordata; class Actinopteri; order Siluriformes; family Auchenoglanididae; genus Parauchenoglanis; species Parauchenoglanis ngamensis. Next base: position 6,405,068 of record JAQMYM010000019.1, on the reverse strand, counting down.
TATGATGAATAGCCTACGTTACGATGCAGCTGGTTGAATTAATTGCAAAAAACACGGATGCATCGAAATGAGTGCCTTTGACATGTGTATCGAATCGTTGTGTATTATGTACATCCTTAAATTACCTTACTTCTTAACCATTACATTAATCTTCAAAATTTAACTTGGCTGGCTAAGGTAAACATACCCACATTACTGATAATAATTTTAAAAACAAAACAATAAAGTGTCATACACTTGACAAGGAGCCAGCGAACACCAACACTTTACAGTCTTTCTTGCATATTTCTTTAGTAAATTTAAATCAGCACACTAACTCGCAAGATCACACCATTTCCTGTCCATGTTGTAATAACAGGTATAGATGAGGACTTTCTTCATTTAAATTTGCTTTAGATAAACAAAGGTGTGTCCATGTTACACAGTAACTTGAACATGATGAGGGCAAATGTAAAACTCGCAGGAACTTCAGTAATCTAAAGGCTGACTCACAACATGCAGTCCAATCTGGGTGACACTCTTTTCCCTTTACGATATTTCTCACTACATAGAAGAACATGTCACTGTGGTACTTTTTATTCGTAGCTTCTAACATCTTCTTTCTAAATGGTTTACATGGATTATAAACCAATGGAACATTCCTAGGAAATTAGTTTCAAGGTACGACACAGTATAAGCGTGTATTTGTCCAGATTGTGCAACCTTAACACAAATACACACGCCTACTTTTTGAGCCTAAACATGTCTCTACATTGTTTTTAATTCTCTTCTCCCCTCTTTACCTAGTGCAGCTTAGGAATGCGAAACATTTTACTAAGTTTCAGCGTGAAGCAGCGAACAGGCATCTTCTAGTGTACAACACAGATGAGGAGAGGACCTTCAGTGATTTACACAACCTAGGAATCCAAGAGAATCATCTCAAAATGAGTTCATGTTCAAAATACACAAACACTATTGCAATGTTTAGCTTGCAGAGAAAACATCAAACACCATTTTATATTTTTTCGTCAAAACAATCAATAATTGGCGCCACAATGTTTATGAACATTAAAAATTTTAATGATGTACAGCCAAAGAAAGTGACCAGTCATAATCTTTCCAACTAAGTGCAAGTACAAAGGCTACAGAACTTTCCAGAAAAGCAAAACCAGCTCACTCATTTATTTATTTTCTACCAAAAACAACTAGTAAAACAAAGTCTGCAACCAGACTATTAGTAACCACTATAACCAAGTCACTTGGTTATAAACTACAAAAAAACAACAACAAAAAAACCCCAATAAATTTGGTTTACACATCATCCCAAGATAAAGGCTTTCTTCAGAAGGTAGCTTGAAATATATAAAACAAGATGTATAAAATGTTTCATGATGTTAAAACGAAGCTAAATATAGCAGAATATTTGTGCATAGCCAAAACAGTAAAAGTTCCCCAAAATGGTCACAGCACAAACACCATTGTTAAATAGCATACTTTAACACTGGACACCAGTCAGACCTATAAAGCTTTACCACTGATACGGCTAATGTTTCCCATGAAACTCGGCCTTGCTGTGTTCATGTTGCTCTTGCCAGCTTAGATCTCCCAAAACAACATGAACAAAAATGTATACAATGAATAACGAACGAGTTCGCAACGGATACGTGTACGCGTTAAACATATGAGCTTCCAAAAAGCCTGCTTTTCAGGTTGGTGTCTAATTTCATATAATTACAGATATGATGCGCTGTTGACTGCAAGGCACATTACAGGTATGTAATGAAACCACTTGTTCCAACATGGTATCATTTCTGTAGTAACAACTCATTCACAGGTACTTGCATAACTTAATGTTGTAAAAGTAATAAGCCTATCACTTAGCTTCCAAAGACTAATTATTGTTAAATAATTTGCTTGTCTGATACTGTCGTCTGGATTTACTATGCCAATAAAAAAAAAACAATTTACGGTAGTGTTAATGACAAAAATAAAGCATATTTTAACAAAAAATAAACAGGATGTTTTGAAAAAGTCGTTAACTGGCAATTTTAAGAACAAAGTAATCCAAGAAATCATGCAAAACTAGACACTGGCCTGGTGTTCTGGTGTCTCTCTCTTGGTCAGGAAGTGCAGAGCCCTGCTCTGTCCATGTCCTAATGTGTGTTAATTTCCCCAAAGGCTTGCTGTAGACTGTATATAGAACATCAGTACTGGATCACTCAATTCACCAGTGGCATAGCACGGTCATAGCAACATTTCTGTGGGCGTCCCCCGTACCCGTCCAAATACGGTCAACATCTCACTCCTAGGTTCTCTTATTTGAGGTCAATTCTCTGAGAGAGCTATTACTCCTGTACAATATACACATGTAATAATTCAAATCTGGCTCAAGTTGATTTAAATAATCAGTGTCATGAAGTAGGTATTTTAGATCTTTGGAAGGTAATACAGTAAAAATGTGGCCATATGTTGTGTAGCAAGACACAACCAACTATCATTATAATATTAGTAAGATGGGTACACCACTGCCTACCATCACTAAGACAGCCTATTGGGTTTATATTTGATCATGCCACAACATTAAGATAAACGGCTCTGCTTGATGGAAAGTGCCGTCTCCATGACTGGTGCGTAGTCATCATCTGTTTTTTGTTCTTTCCAGTTTTTTTATCATCAATATGTGCACTTAACTAGTACAGATCTAACAGGGCCTAATCATTTTTATCAGGTGAAGAGTGAATTTAAAAGCATACAATGATCAAACTATAAAACAAAGTCAACAACATTAGAAATATCGTCACTATCAGATTTTTACCAATAGTAGTTAAAGTAATAACAAACCGAAGTTTGGGCAAATGGATCAATGAAAGCATCAAACTGAGGTTAAACTACAGTCATGGGAAAAAGAGGGTACATCCTCCTTCAGTTCTATGTTCTTATTGATCAGGACCTAAATAAAATGTGTGTGGTTCTCAGCAAATTTCAACAAGCAAATAACAAACAAACAAACAAACAAAACAGATTTCAATATGCAGTCGTTTTTTTCTCAAAAAGAAAAACCAACATTCAGAAACCTGGTGGGAAAAAATAAGTACATCCTTCCTACTTCCACAGTCATTAAGAGAGTAATTAGCAGCTAGGTGTAACAAACGCAGGAAAGGCACAAAATTAGTTAGCACTAGGTGAGCCGACCTGCTCCCGGGAGCGTTTAAAGACCAGATCGAAAGACCCCGGGAGCAGATCAGTTAGGTTTATGCACCGTGTAATCGTGAACCACACCCAGGCTCCGCACTCAAACTCAATCACGAGCACTTTTCAATTCATTGGAGAATATTAGGGTTAACAATGGGTCTAGCTCTCACATCATCGATGAACGCAGATTGCAGTTGGAGAGTAAAGCTGCAAATTCCTCCTGTGACATCAGCTGCTTCCGTACAAAACTTATGAGTGCAGCTTGATTTACTGAAAATCACCACGTTTCATAATTAATAAATTTGTACTGCATGTGAGAGGGCCATGTTTCACCGCACTCAAAATAAACCACAATGTTAAAACTAAGGAGTGAGATCATGGTCTTATATAAGTGTGCCGATACGAGGTTAAACCGAGCAAAAACTGCAACGAGAAGAGCACAGAAAAAACGCTGCGAGTTTGAAATGCAGCACACCGGAGATAAGTGCACTTAGGTGGACTTCTATATTTTGTCTTGATTCCTTTATACTGTAACAAACTGCAAACTTTTTCAGAAGCAAAACAGGTCACAGGAAACAGTGAATGGAGTGCAGGGCTACGAGAAGAGAGTGCACTCATCTCCGCCGTGCTGCGTTTCAAAAATCCAGTGTATTTTCTGAGCTTCCTTTGGCGCGGTGTGGATCGTTTAGCGCAGTGCGAGTGCAGACCAGCCAGGGAGTGGGGACAATCCCTCCCAGGGGCAGGTCGGGCCAGCTGAACTTAGTGTGAGTACAGCCTCAAATCATAAGAAGTGTGACTACCTCCATAAATGAACTACTATTGGCAGTTTGTTCTGGAGCACTTAGGTGTGTGTGTTCACTGTGCCAAAAAGAAAGGACGGCAGACACGACCTCATAGAAGCAAATGGTGCTGCTCATCAATCTGGGAGGGGTTATAAGGCCATCTCCAAACAATTTTACCATTGTTGACAAATGGAGAGCTTTCAAGACAGTCGACAAACTTCTCAGGAGTGTGTGAATCCCAATTCAGTCCAAGATCAGACCGATTAATGCTCAGAAATATAAAGAAAATCCTAAGCGCTACATGTGACCTACAGGCCTGTGTAAGCGCATCAATGGTTTAGGTTCATGACAGCACAATCAGAAAGAAGACTGAACAAGTATGGCTTTCATGGAAGGGTGGCTGGAAAAAGGCCCCCCTCACGTCATCTGAACAAACCACAAAAGTTCTGGAACAATATCCTTTTGACTGATGAGTCCGAGGAGCAGATGTTTGGTCATCATGCACCGTGCTATGTTTGGTGAAAACCAAAAACCCAGTGCATCACCACAAACAACTCATATAAGCGGTCAAGCATGGTGGTGGAGGGGTGATGATTTGGGCTTGTGGCTAAAAAGAAGGGGGGGAAAATAAAAGTTGCGGCCAAGTCCAGACCTCAACCCCTTTGAGATGCTGTGGCGGGACCTTGAGAGAGCAGTGCATAAACGAATGCCCTCAAAAGTCAATGAACTGGAGCAAAGTTGCAAAGAAGAGTGGGGCAAAATTTCTCCAGTATAATTCGAGAGACTGATAAACTCCTGAAAATAAAAAATGTTTACTTCAAGTTATTGCTGCAGAAGACGGCTCTACATGTTACTGAGTTACAGGGTATACTGATCCCACCTGGTTTCTGAATATTGGTTTTCTCTTTTGGGGGAAAAATGACTACATATTGAAATCTGTTATATTTCTTTGTTGTGACCTGAGGTTATTTGTTTACAGAAGTTATTAAGAACCACACAATTGTTATTTGTCACATCACAGCTGCCGCCGGCCTCCATGTCACAGCACTCTATGGACTCCAGTTCCCAGCAGTCTCAGCAGGACTGCACTTCCCAGGATTCATCTGCATTTCCTAGATCGCAGTCCGCTGATTATTAATTACACCCTTTTTTGCGTTTAGTTTGCCCTCACACTCTATTTACGTTCTCTTGTGTTTTTAGTTTAGTTGTGAAGTGTTGTATTAAGTTAGCGCATTTGTCCATGTTTCTGCTACTCTGATTTTTTATCTTTTCTTTGACCTTTTGCCTAACCTTAGATGACGTAGTGATTTTGACCTTTTGCCTGTTTTTGGCTTTTGACCTTGCTCTGTTTGCCTGGTTTTTACAATAAAAACTCATTCCTTCTTTTAATTTACTAATTAGTTTTTGTATGACTTTGTATCAGCAAAGAAGGGTTATGGGTAGGGCTGAGCCATATGAGGATATAATATTCATTTCATGATAAAAGCTGTCATTAAACAATGTTTGGAAATCACTTTTCTTGGGTAACATGATTGTTTGAACTACTACATTTCTGCCACTTTTTGAGCAAACCTTTATATTGCGATACATACATCGTGCGTCGTAGAAATACTTCCAAGAATTGTGATATGCTTTTTTTTTTGTCATATCACCCACGGCTAGTTTTGCGAAACATTCATTAATCAAAGTACATGCTTAAGATGAAGTTAACTATGTGCCGAGAAACACACTTTAACTAAAGAACAGTCTTAAGATGAAGTTAACCAAGAAAGCTAAGAAAAGTCTGCGTTGGATTCATGACGTGTTCTTAACGCAGGTTTCTTCACAGCGGTGTTTTTATGTTGCGGAATCATATTAATGAACGCTCATGTTAATCGATGTCACTACTTTGTTTTAAAAAGATTTGTAAAATAATTCTTAAAAATGTTATAAATGATTAAAATATTATTGTAATCTAAATCCTGTAATATCATACGACTGTAGAATTGACAAGAACACAAAATTATTTTGCACAGACAACACTCAAGTGTGTGTGACTGTGAGTGGATTCTGTTCTTGCCGGAGAACAAATCCTGAATTTTTTTCTTAAGAACAATTAGTGAATGAGGCCTAATATCTTTTCTCATACTATTGTGAAATATAAGACATATAAAAAACAGTATTGCTCAGCTTTGCACCTTTTAAATTGAAAGTAATATGTGCTTTGTGTAGTATTTGAATAGAAAGCTTAAACAAAATTTCATGGCATTTACCTCTGGAGTGCTTGAGTGCTGCACACAATTTTTTTTTATTTTGGATGTTTTTCAAGCAAAAAAAGTAAACAAACTCTGTGACAAACTTTTAGTTAAACTAAACTACAAAATGTTCTTTTTTTTATTTTTTTTTTGCACGGTTTCTTAAATTTTTTTTAAGTAATTATGGCATGCGCAAATGTTTACACATCCTTCCAACTGTAAAGTTTCAGAACTTGTTAGGCCTTAATTTACTTCTTAGAACTCAGATCGTTACTCGGATCAATAAAGGTCATTGGAGCATTATAACTCTTCAAGCCTTATGCCACCACTCAGCAACCACGTGCTCCTCTAATCAGCTGTCTGAGGATCTGAAAACGAATGTAATTGATGCCTACAAAGCAGGGGAAGTCTATACCAAGATATCAAAGCGATTCCAGCTCACAATTTCCGCTGTCTGAAATGTCATTAAGAAGTGTCCGTTAAGGAGAACTGTGAAAGTCAGGGCAAGATCTGGAAGACCAAGGAAACGCTCAGATAACACTGCCTCAGGAAGGATCAGGCACAGGAGTGCTGGTGCGCCATTCTGTCATGCAGATTTACTCGCACAAACATGATCTACATGGAAGAATCGTCAGAAGGAAGCCTTATCCGTGAATGTGTGAGGTATGCAAAACATCATAGATAAGCCAGAGGCATTTTGGAATAAAATGGAATAGACTATTTGGCCATAATCCCCAAAGGCATGTTTGGAGGGGGAAAAAAAAAAGAAAAAAAAGTAGAATTTGATTAACAAAACATATCTCCAATGTTAAACATGGAGGTGGATCTATTATGCATTGGGGTTGCGTGGCACCCAGTGGCACAGGATACATTGAACTGGTGGACGGAAGATATCAGCAAATGTGACAAAGCCAGTGAAGAAACTGGAGCTGAAAAGAGCCTGGCATCCACAACAGAACAATGATCCAAAGCATACCTCAAAATCCACCATGAACTACTTCAAGAAATGTAAGCTTTTGGAAAGGCCCTCACAGTCCCCTGATACGAACATCAAGGAAAAGTGGTTGGAAATTATTAAAAAAAAAAAAAAACAATAGAAAGACTGTGATATCTGCCAAAGCGGGTGTTGGTAGGTACTGACTTGGCAGGGTGTCCAAACTTATGCACATGCCACAATTACCGTTTTTTTTTTTTTTTTAAGTTCATCAAATATTAAGTAACTGTGCACTAATGTTTGCATAAACAAATGTTCTTGTGTATTTCTTTTCACAGCATAAAACAAGAAAATATGTTATTTGAGGAAGGGTGCAGAGACTTTTGCATACCACTGTAACACCGTCAGACCTTTAACACAAAAGTGTTATGCGTGTGCACATATATTAAATGTCGAACACATTGCAGTTTTGGCTTTTCCGCATTTACTCTTACACCTGCACATGCTCCGAACCAATCAGTGGAAGTTGATGTTTATATTGCACAAGGTCTCTTACTCTACAAGAGGCGGTCCAACGTTTCTGCTCTGGTTATTTAAACGTTATCCGGGTGCATGTTTACAGATACGAGACGTCCTTGGTGAGTGATCATCAGGAGCAGATAAATGATCCTCAGTATTCAGTTCTAATTTAAACACCACCAAATTTGACAAACAGTGGTACTATTTAAACTCGCCGTCTTCAGACAATTAATGATGGTTTACTCATACTCACAATTGTATGTAGTGGCAGCAAGAAGAAACAATTATAAGTCATACATTCCACACCACAAGTAAAGGACACCTAAATGCAGGGCCAAGTTTAGCCGATGACTTGGGCAAACAACCGTCGAGGGGTCTACTGTATATCTAAACAACCTACATCATGACGGAGATCAATTTTAACCAAATAAGTAAAGAAATATAACACGGGTTAAGAAAAATGCAATAAGCATGTTTAATTTAAATCATTAAAATCATAAATCTTTGCAGGCCGTCAGAGTTTCGTAAGAATGAAGGATTATCATGTCCACTCTGTTTTAGGGCATTGCGTTACTTTGTCATTTAGTCATAAATGATAAAAGCACCTCAAGTAGGCTAACATTACTTGCTAGAAGACCCGTACTCAACATAGCCTACATCTCATTAGCGCAGATGACATCTGCAGCCCTCTTTCATGACTAAAACACCAATCACAAGTTGTTATAATGAACAGTGCAGCTATTGGCTAGTTGATAACAGCATGGCTGTGCTCGATTATAGAAATCTAGCTTCAAGATTAGTACTGAAAGAGCAGTGCGGTCCCTCAGCAGCTGGAGATTTATTTATGAGTGACACCATTACATTACACTTTTAAGAGCAACATATTGTCTCATATTCCCCCAAGTACTTTTCCTGTTAAGCCTGCCATTTTTTTTTTTTTTACCATACCGTCATCATCACTTAGACAGCCAGGTGTCAATTCATTACATAAAATCAGCTAAAACCTTTATACAGATTCCAGCTAATTCTGGGTCCAACTTGTTACCAATTTATTACATTTCCTGGCTTTATGGTTTTCTTTTTTTCTCTGCTCGCAGTAAAAGCATGTGGCTGTGCCGGGCGCTTACAGGATTCCGCCACGATTTCCTTTCTGATCTCAAGTGAGATGGGAGTGGAGTTAAGTGGCGTGTCTATAAGATACACATAAACTCGGAAAAGCTTTCCGTCCTGGGACTCAGTTTTCCCAAACAGGTTTTCTCAGCCATAAAGTGCACTTGTGATGATGCCGTTTGCTTGTTTTTCACATGTTCAACGTGTTTTCCAGTTAAATCGTACTAGAAAAGAATACATAGTGGTGAATAGGAACCGAGTTGGTCCATGCATACCAATATTTTGCTACTCTGCTGTTTGTTTTAGCTTTCAAAATGACAGAGTCCTTCAGTACAGTACATTAAATGGTCAGCTAGACATAGTGCCAGTAGCTACATGTTAAAGGGACTGTGCTCCGTGTAGGAAGCAGCGGCCATCACTGAACACCGCTCTGTATTTACCGATTCCAGGGTCACCTTCTCAATGTGGCAACATTTTGCAAAATATAAATGTTACTACCCTCTCAGGACTGTGTGGATTTGTGTGAGCAGGAGACTGGAATTCACATAGCAACAATTATATCAAGTCCATTTATTTGCAGGGCTTAAAGTGCAGATGGAAACAGAGCATGCAGAGGATTCGCCACTAATGAATACTCTGGAAATGTTTTGCATACCACACCATGATTCTTGGGAAAGAACAGAGGGTGACTGCTTCAAAGCTGGGATATGCCATTAGCACATCTTTTACCATAAAAGATGACTTCGTGCTCCAGTACATCGAGGCCAAGGAAGCCCTTCTCAATCTGCCTTCCTTTACATTTGTCATATTCAGTCTTAGTCTAAGAACACGGATCATGTTCAGCTCTAATCTTCATGACAATCACATTTAGGTTTAGACTGATGCCTTAGTGATGCTTGACAATGTTGTGTCTATAGCACACAAAAGCCTGCCTGAACGAGAGGCCAGGAGAAATGTCTTGAAAAACATGCATTTTAAGCACTGATAGATCACTACTGTTGAAGAAGAAATGGGCAACATGGGATTTATTTCAAATTCACTCTGGAGAAATCTACACTCACCCAAATAATCCAAAGGCAATATTTCCTCCTTTTTGTGGGAGAGTACGTAATAAATAGAGTAAATAGCTTAGCCATTTAAGATTACCACAGAAATATACTTTCTTCTCCCCCCCATCCAAAAAAGGGGGGGAAATCCACTCATACAACAAAACTAGGAGTCATGCTTGAAACTGTGCTGTAAGAGGAATTAGTGGTTCATCAGCAAGTCAGGAGGAAAGGTTTAAGTTCACAGACAGTCTGGATAAGCACATGATGATGATCATGATATTATTTCAGACGCTTCAACTTTTCAAGGTGACAATGCACAATCAGATGCTTGAGGGTCCTTTTGCTGAAAGGGAATATAAAAATATAATTATAGAAAAAATAGCACTTTCTAAAATCGTATTCCACGTAGATAAAACTCACACACTATAATGATTAAGTGCAATTTAGACCAAAGGAGCCCCGACCTCAACCCCTCTGAAATCCTTTGGGATGAACTGGAGCCCCAGGTCTCCTTACAAGACATCAGCGCATCAGAGGACAAACCCTACAAGCTGCACAATCTAGTGGAAAGTCTTCCCAGAACAGTGAAGGTTACTGTGACGCTAAATCCGGAATCTGGAATGGGACGTTCAGTACACATGGTTGTGACCGATTGATCAGATATCCACAAACTTTTGGCCATATAGCATAGTGTTAATTTCAGAATGTTAAAACAGAAATATCCTGTTTATGCGACCCTGTTTTCTGTCCAAGCCTGGATCATGCAGATTGATGATGTAAGTAGTAATTACGCAGCCTGGTACACAATGCGGCAAAAGATTTTAGTGGGATTATTTTGTACAGCGTGACAAGTAATAATCTTAAAAGACCGCTGTAATCTCAAACCATTTTGGCACATATCCATTTGTATCCAATTTCTCATAAAGCTAGACGTAAATTCAAATGAAATGTGGTCTTAATAATACGCCCACTCTGTTCTCCCCTTCCTGTTTCTCTTGTCCTCCTAGAACAGTTCAACAAAGACTTAACAACTATGTGCGGCCAACTGCTCCCTAGTGAATACCAAGATCATACTTAATATGAACATGACTGATCGTAATCCCCTGATATGAAATAATGAGGGTTTTTACTGGATTCCTTGCTTCTTTAAAAATGTGAAACAACTGTTTCCTGACTTCACATGGTGTACGCAAGACAGAGGTTTTCAAAATGCATGCAAAACTCTTTGACCATATGGTGCTTGCAGTGTGTGTGTAGGGGTGTGCATGTGTGAGATAATGAAGCTTCGAGGGTTGGTTAAAAATCAGTGTGTGAGTAATGAGCTCGGTTTTTCTTCACGTCTCAATCTTTATAACGAGTATATAAACACTTGCTTCTGTCAAAGGAAAACTTCACCCTGAAACACACTGAATGTTGGTATTTTTATTTTTTTTATTGCTCTGAAAAGTTGTGTGTGACACCGGGGTGTCATAGGTGCATATTTCTATTGCAGTCACAACAGTGATTAATGGGAGAAACATTTTAAACAAAAAAAAAATCTCAAGGTGATACCAGTCAGGTATCGCAGTTGGCTCCTAAATGCATAAGAGCATCATCATGTCCTAGTAATGTTCAACGACATGTTAATAGTTTTAATGAGGAAGCCAATGGAGAAGAGACAGCAAATTGGACTCAGAGGTCCAGAATGCAGATACACTAAAAAGGATGGCCAAAAGTACTTGGACGCCTGACTATCACACCCACATATGGCCCTTTCACTATATGTTTGCCACAAAGTCGAAAGCACACAATTGTACAGGGGGTGTTTGAATGCTGTGGCTTAAGATTTCCCTTCACTGGAACCAAGAAGCCCAAACATGTTCCAGCAAGACAATGCTCCTGTGCACTGAGTGAGTTCCATGGATGCATGGTTTGCCAAGTTTTTTGCCAAGAACTCAACGGCTCAGTTGTATTATAATGAAAGATGAAGCAGAGTGATAGGTGAGGAGATGCTCTCTTTACGTAGAGATAGAATCAGGGCTGAATAACTCCGGTGCCACTACCAGCAGGTAGTCAAACACCATCCGGGGTAATCTAGGGAACTGTTAACCAAAGTGAAAATTGAACATCCTATCAAGGAAAGGAGTACAGACTAAAAATAAAAATCAACTCAGAAGATCATTACAAAATAAACCTTGGGCACTACTGAAGAGCACATATTATTTATTAACATTAACGTCATTCACAGTGTCACTTCCTACATGTTACCCGTTTCTCCAATGCTGAGATCAGACTACACAAAATTTTTGTCTTTCACAATGGTCGCCATGTCAGATTAGGCAATCACAGGGCCATAAATTCTTGTCGTGTTTTGATCGGGAGACTGGCAACAGTACAAGTTTGACCCCAACCAATCATCACTCATGTCATTGGAGAAGAGGATCAAGAAATTCTGGCTACAGAAGGAACATGAAGGAACACTTTGGCAGGAGATGTCAAACTAGGCAACAAAAAAAAATAATAATACAAAAAATTCTGAGCTGACCATGTGGTGTCCCAGATACCACACTGCTGGAAATTTGTCGGACATGACAAAATTGGGCTGAAATTGTGCAGTCTGATTGATTGTTATAGCAGGAATAAAAACAAAGAAGGGTTTTTATTCAAGTTTGATTATTCAACCCTTTTAGAGTCACAAAGGAGTCCAGCTTAGCATCACATGATAATGATATAGAGACAGATCCCATGAGTTGGGACTTTTTCTCCATTATGAAACCCATTGTGTGCAATAACCTGCCTCAATCTAGGCTACAAATGATCCAGAGTGTGTCTTTATGACAAAAATACATTTTACTTAAAAAAAAAAATGGCATCAAGGTGCATGATAAGTGTGCGTCTTATGTGTAGATTAAAGAATACGAAAAGAAAATCTATCATTAATTTCTAGGTGTTGTTCTAAGGAGAACATCAGCTGTCTAAAATAACACCAGTTGCTCCATTTGAGATGAAGTCTGACGTCTCACTGATCATAGACAAGGGACCAGTGACATTCAGCTGTTACTTTAAGAAAATTAGTGAAACGTTTTATTTAAACTCTATTCAAATAAGCTCAAAGAACTTCAGTTCCCTAAAGATGATTAATAACTTGCCAAACAGAATAGTTTTCTGTTGGAGTCGTTTTTACTTTAAAGGGCGCAAAGCCGAGCCTGTGGCCGAATATCCAAATGTCTCCCTGACGCATATACTTGTGCACTACATGACGTATTAAATGCTGGATTCTCACGCCCTACGCAGCGCACTACGCTCAGAAATGGTAGCCGTTTGGAGTTCAGCCTCTTCTTCACAGCTTCTAATTGGAATGAACCAACCACGCCTTCAAAATGTTCTGGTCCATGGCGAAGACTTTGACATATCCGAGCCGTTTAACAACGTGGAGAAGAGCTACAAAATACAAAATGTGTGTTTTTAATATACTAACTCTGCGACACTTGTGTTCAGGAAGAGATTAAAACTACCTACCTCGGTTCGACACAGACGCCATTTAGAAACGTCTACTTTGGTCAGAAAAGTTAATAACTTTTAGCATGATGCTACAGCGAGCGCACAGAAGGACTATTTTGGATTAGAGGGTTTGAAACGACTTACCTGCGTCTGAAGTCCACTTCCTCACTCTGCTTTGTGCTGTATCGACATCCCCCACGAAAAGCCAACTGTTTCCATGTTTCAACAAGCGTCGTCGCAGGTGTTGGTAAACTTCCGGAAAACGCTGTGTCGGTTTTTTTACGGCTTCCTTCGGGAGTGTAGTTAGTGTAGTCGTCACCGCGCGCGCTCGGTTCATTGATATCTGACCTGCTCCATGAGCAGTTACAGTTATACACGGCTTAACTGTGGATGTGAATTTGTAGCCGCGCTTTAGGTCATTTTACTACAGCTAGCCTACTTTAATGTTACTAAAAAAACCATACGGCTGCCCATTTTGTACCTTATTAGATTATAATGTCTTTAAAAATGAAGTTCAGGTTATAAAGAAGAAGGAGTTGGAGGTGCGCGTGCCCGACTCAGGGCGCTGCCTCCCTCGAGTCAACAAACCACGCCCATGTCTACCTGAGATAAACACTGGCAACAACATAGCAACACTGCGGACTTTATGTGCAAAATGCTTAATTTATACATTTATAATTTTATCCGGTAATACAGCCTTTGGTTTTAAACACACTGTTGACACACAATTCTCCTTCTTTAAGTTAACACAAAAGGGTGTAGTTGACATTCTAAGTTTGTTACTTTTGGCTACAAGGCTGAGCCTGATGCTGGTTAGGAAGTCTGAAATTTTCCATTAAAAGTTTACATGGACATGTCCTGTGACCCCATCAGCATCTCAGGCTAGGTTGAGAATCTATGAGCTATGCAAACACTTTGTTTACATGTAAATATTATAAAAGTGCCCGAGACAACATAATTCAAAAGCACCACTCAGTTGTTGCAATAATACTATTCAGAGTTGTTTTTTTTTTTAACAAATTCACATAAAGACAGTAATGGAAGAAATCCCTGAAAATCCTTCTTTCGAGATTCAGCCATATCTTATTATGATATACACTTTTAAAAAGGTTTCATATCACACCCTAAGGCATCTTTAGTTTTCCCTCTGATGGAACCAATAAAAGTTCTACGTAAAAACACAGAGCTCCTCATTTAAAAAAAAGATATCATAAGGAATCCCTATAGAAATCACTAATCATCCATTTTTTAAATAAGAGTGCAACAGCACCTCTAGCGTTCATAACGGATACTGCAGGAGGGTAGGACTATTTTATTTTGGGATAGAGGTCACCTATGACAAAGCAATACAGCCTTATAAATAACAAATAAGTAAGCTACATGGGTTGAGTGAGACAATGGATGAGAAACAATTCTGTCAAAAAAACAAACAAAAATTTTTTTAATAATGTTTGGATATTCAGTTGTGGTCAGAAGTTCATATACACTCATTGTGGACATGAATGTCATGGCAATAATGGGCTTTCAGTGACTTCTTTGAACTGTTATTTTTCTGGGGTATTGCTAAAACAGCAATTTGGTCACAAATCTTAATTTATTTTATGTTTTCTGAAACCAACACAGGGTAAAAATTATACATACTTGGGCCAAAAATATATGTGCATTCACTTAGATTAATAATTTAATAGTGCTGAAAGTTCCAAAATGTCCATTCAGCCACTAGAGAATTTGTGAGGTTGGGTACTGATGTGCGGATGAGGAGGCCTAGGAATCAGTCAGCTTTACAATTCATCTCTGAGGTTTGAATTTTTTCACCCCAACCTTGACAAACCATGTCTTCATGGATCTTGCTTTGTGCACAGGGCATTGTCATGCTGGAACAGGTTTGGGCTCCTTCGTTCCCATACAGTCCCCTCTGAAAATATTGGAACAGCAAGGGCCGTTCTTTTTTTGATATACACTGAAGACACTGGAGTTTGACATCAAAAGATGAATATGAGATGATAGATCAGAATTCCATCTTTCATTTCCTGATATTTACACATAGATGTGTTAAACAACTTAGAACATGGCACTTTTGGTGGTAGACCACCTAATTTTTAGGTAAGCAAAAATTATAATAGTAAATTTAATATTTGGTTTCACAGCTTCAGGGTTTCTTCCTTCAGTCTCCTCTTCAGTTGGTGAAATGCATACTCAATTATGATACAGTCTACTGATTGACTTTGCCAGTCTAAAACCTTCCATGTTTCCCTTGTTGAAGTCCTTTTTGTGTTGGCAGTGTGTTGTGAGTCATGAATTTCCTCCCAATTAGAATGGATACAATACTCTGTAAATTGATAGAGAGAATGTTTCTGTAGCTGTCTGAATTCATTCTGCAGTTATCAGTAATTTCTTTCTTTTTCCAGGACATTCCAAATTGTTGTACTGGCTATGCCCAATGTTTGTGCAAAGGCTCAGATTGATTTTCCCTCTTTTCTCAGCTTCAAAATAGCTTGCTTTTCTCCCATAGACAGCTCTCTGGTCTTCATGTTGGTTTATCCCTTTGAACGACAAATGTAGTTTTCACAGCTGAAACCCAGGGTTCAAACAAGAGTAGACATTCAGTGTAATTCATTGTGTAAACAATCAATTTAACACACACACCTGGGCAACAAGAAACACCTTCCAATTATATGTTCCGATATTTTTGTTCACTTGGAAAATGGAAAAATCAAGATGTAAATGTTAGGAAACGAAAGCTGAAATTCAGATCCTTTGCCTCATATTCATCTTTCCATCTCAAACCCAAATATCTTCAGTGTATAGCAAAAAAAAAAAAAGAATTGGACTGTAGTGTAAGTTCAACCAAGACTTGTCCTGGTACAGTACAAATATTGTACATTGCAGTTTTACAGTGTTTTGTATGACAGCACTGTATAGAATATTTAATGCATAATGTATAGACATTTTTTAAACATTTATTGACGACATCTCAGGTGTCAGCATGTTGTAACAGTCATTACATTTTCTGCCATGGCAAAGTCTTCAGGACAGAGAAGTGCTTTCCACTTTCTTAATAGCATGACAACCTGTGGTTTTATTCCATTAGCTTGAAGAGAGAGGTAGAACAGCTGTTATTGGAACATTTATAGCTGCTATAATGTCATGTATAATGTATCATTAATTAATAAACTGAAAACTTTGGCAAATTGCTATGTTATAAAAGGAATAAAACACTTGTTGATATGCTGTTATAGGAAAATAATCCACTTGGGGGGGTGGTAACACTAACTCAGTTTTGTGTCTGCCTACATCATGTGTCCTTTGCCTACATCTCTGTCATTTATTAGTGTGCCTTGTTAAGTTTTATTTCATAATTAATCATTTCAATTATAGCAAATTCAAAGCCACCATATAAAAGCTGTGATAAACTATGATTAGCAAGCTGTCTAAAGCTAACACAAGTGGTCATTGCTAGCTTGTTAACATGGCAACCTGAAGACTCCAAAAAAATTCCATATTAGGTGTTACTTTGTACCAAATGAACAACTACAACAAGCCTTGTCCATCATTTGCTACATCGGGATAGTTTGTTCTTGTTGGAAAGCTAACAACTAATATACCTTGGAAATTTAAATGAACTCATGAAGAGAGGGACAAAACACAAGCACACAACAATGCAATAATAAAGACATACTCATTTTTAGGAAATTCCCTGTGCTTTCTAGCTTTTGGAACATATCACAAAATGGCTGATGTTCTACCTAACTAAGACAGGCTAGTATTACCCACTTCCCATTGTCCAATTAAGCTGAAATTTTGCGCACAGCCGAAACCTCGATGACAATACATGAATCATTTAACAGATTTGCCAATTAATTGATCAATTAGTGGTAATTGACTGGGAGGTTCGACCGTTACTTACCGCCATACTCGTGGGAACACCATGCAAAATTGAAAGTACAAGTACAGCTACGGAACCATGGAAAGAAGAATGCTCCCAATAATACTGTCATGGGCCTCTACTGTACACAAGTTGCAAGGCAGTACAGTAGACTATGCGGTGATCGACCTAGGATCAGCACTATTCACAAGCGGACAAGTTTACGTTGCGCTAAGCCAAGTAAGATCCCTAGACGGCTTACAAATACAAGACCTGGACTGTGCGAAACTAATGGAAATTAAGAAATTTTTGGTTAAAGACTGATTACAAGATTCGTTCAAGACTAAAAAGTAGAAAATAAATATTTATATAAAAATACATTTTTAAAAACCAAGCTAATATTTAGTTCATAAAGTGTACTATCCATCCATCCATCCATTATCTATACCTCTTCATCCATCTGGGTCGCGGGGAAGCTGGAGCCAATCCCAGCATCTTGGGGCGAGAGGCGGGGTACACCCTGGGCA